>JAGKQL010000065.1:8083044-8117745 GCA_018398635.1 Cyprinodon brontotheroides | reverse complement strand
TAAATCTAAGCTCATCACTGCTATGCTAGCTCACTGTGTGAGAAACATTTAGTTTGACATCACACCACATTTCCAATCAGGTTTAACGGTTTAGGGTTTGTTGCCCTTTAAATGATGGTTAGCTGAAATAAAAGCTCGTTTCTGGGACGTAATGTCATTGGTCAGTTCTTTATCAAACAATTGAAAGAAATAATGATTTTTTTTTTTTATCCATATCCTATTTTAATTAAGACTTTTGGACAAAACATAATAGAGAAAAAAACATTTTCTCAATTCTATGGAGAGAAAATTGCAGATTCAGGTTGTAGAAATCATAATAAATAGCAGAAGAATGCAGTTAGTAATCAATCTAAGGAGTTCCAGCCGTCTGCAGAGTGCAGCTCAGTTAGATAACGATAAGCTGTACTCTTTATTAGATCTTAGATTAAGCTGCTGTTATGAAGATTGAACATTTATTTATTGTTTGTTTTCATGGTTTCATATGATTAAATGTGCAGCAAAGAGCAAAGATAATAAAAGGTAGCAGAGTCCCCTGCAGTGATGCAGCTTAGTGCATTCTCTGCTTACTGACCATATTTCCCTTTTTCAGGACACTTGGTGCATATAACCCCCCATGCTTTAAAGGCAAAACACAGCTTACACGCTTCAGAGGAGTAATGGAGGATAAAGTAAAGGTGAGGGTGGGAAAATTCTCCATAAACACATCAAACACGTTGATTAAAACATTTAAGATTTAATCATATGATCTAATTCTACAATTAATAATAACACTGAATGTTTTGTTTAATTCCTGCTTTCACTACAGTGAAGTGTTTTTTTTTGTTACACATCATTTCAAAGGAGAAGTCAGCAGTTCATTAAATTAAAGTTAAGATTATTGCAACGAAGTTCACCTGCTTTACGTTATTAGAGAAATAATATTAAGGTTTTCCATCTCGACGACAAACATTTAATGAGAAAGTCGTTTCTTTGTACGGAAGAGGATTAGCCACTGGAAAAAAAAATGTGGCGCAGATTTTTTTTTTCTCAGTATAGTGGGAAAAAAGTCAGAATTCAGACTTTTTATTTTTTTTATTGAGACTAAATCCGTCAGAATTTTGGAGATTAAAGTCAGAATTCTGACTTTTTCCCATGTTAAACTGAAATAAAAATTTAAAATCAGTTCACTTTTTTTTTTCAGTGGCCCTAATCCTCTTCCTCGTATCTTTGGCCTCATCTGCAGGTTTAGTGATGGATTAATTAAGTGTAATTTCTATTCTTTATCTGAGTACTTTAATACCGTCCTAAAATATCCTTCATTCCATTGAACAAAAAGTATCAGATTACTGGAAAAAAAAAATTTTACTTTTGAAAATAACAAGTATTTATAACAGTTATACAGGATAACCTTCAGCCTCTAGAGATGCTGTATCTTCCAGGTTTAGTGCCCCCTGCAGGCCTCGGGCAGTATTGTCTGTTAATGAGTTCTGGTTCTGGGTATCAGACCAGTTTGGACCAGCAGGTCCAGAATCCTGCAGTTCCTGGTAAACCTTCAATCCTCCTCCAGAGAACCAGAAACACGTCTGACCAGCTAACAGCTGTTAGCTTAGTTAGCTCTGGTGTTTAAGGGGACACTCAGGCTGAAGCGGCGCTCTGGGTCACATGACCCATTCAGAGAGTGGATCGACCCTCTGAGGTCACAGAGGAGCATCGATACGCAGCAGGAGATGAAGATGGAGCTGAAAATGTGTTTATCTTAAACGAGGAAAAGTTTGGGGTGAAAAAAAGTGGAGGTCTTCAACAGGGGGTCAGTGACCCCTAGGGGTACACAGAGGTACTGCATGGAGTTTGCCAACGTTTTGGTTGATTAGACTTTTTTATATTCCCTCCTGAATTGAAATGTCTTTAAATCCACATTAACATGAATCCAACAGACTGTAGTAAACAGATAAATGGAGGCAGAAGATGACTTTCATCATCAATGCTCACATTCAGAGACACACAGGAGCTCTTTCAAGCTGGACACCGTTTCATTCACAACACCTGTCCCATCAACCAGGAATCAGAAATACTTTAATAATCCCAGGGAGGGATTACTTTAGTTACATTACTCCATCTGTAATAGGAGTGACTATAGGACCAGTTTGATAGAACACTATTTCATACATTATATATAATCAGGGGGTCCCGCTCCATCGCCATCAGTTTTGGGTCCTTGGCCTGGATAAACTTTGAAGATGCCTGCTTTAAAGTAATTAGTTATAGCAGCTTTAGCAAAGATAATTCATAAAAAAATAATCTGATATGATAGCGGTAGTAGAGCAGGAGCAGCGTCTGATGTCACTGATGAACGCTGGAGCAAAGAGAAACTCTAAAAACTGAACATCTGCTAAATTTCTGCTAAATGGATATTTTATTTTTAAGATTTGACTTTTAAAAGTCGTAGGGAAACGGCCGTCCCAATCGTTGCATTTCCGAAGTCTCCCGAGTGGTGCCCGACTTCACACCAGTGAATAAAGTGAATGTGATTGGTCGATTATCAAATGGGAGGGATTGTGGTGGCGGAAAGTTTGTAAGCAAGTTTGGTTGTGGCCGGTTTCTGGGAAGCATCTTGCTAACCAGTTAGCATCTTAGTGCTAGCAGGTTCCCAATGGGAAATTCCATTGGGACCAAGTAGCACTAAATTGGTGACTTAGAAACGACGCTGTCAAGGAAACCTATGGACAGAGGAAACATGCAAGAGGGAGAGAGTTTTTAGTGTGGGAGGTCGTGGGATGAGTCTCCTCCGCCATCATCCATTTTTATTTAGAGGAGGAAAGCGGGGGCGAAGATGTTGTGGAAGAGGGCGCCAGGGCGGCAGAAGCTTGGTTTGGTGTAGAAGGCTTCCAGCGCGTACATGTTTGAGCCCTTGCCTCGCAAGCAACGCTGCCAGTTCTGTTAGCTCTCACGCCTGCAGAAGACACACAGGCGTCCCATCCCGTGAACACTGGGGACGCAACTCAATGGGAAAGGAAAGGATTCTGGTTTCAACCGTTGCGTATATTAGCTGCGACACATGAATCAAGATGCTATGACCAAAAACATTTGATTGACAGATGACCGCTGGATATATGATTGGCTGAATTTAGGTGTTCAGGCTGACGTAGAACTAACTGGCCTGCAGAAGATAACGGAAAAACACAGATTTTAAGGCATTTTTAAATAGAAATTTTCTAAATTGATAAAGAGTACATTTATATTCATGTTTAAGCCAAAATGATTTGATATTTAAATATAATTTCCCTGTGACTTTAAAGCCTTTTTAGCCACAAATGTTTCATTACGTAGCATTGGACGCTTTAGCCTAAAGCTAAAATGCTAAGATGACTGCGAGGGAAAAACCAAAAATATATGAAAATGAGGAGTCGTCATCAGAAGAATAGATCAGAACTCTTTGCTATTAGAGGACAACTCTTCTCACCTCTCCTCCTCCTCCTCCTCTTCGTTTTCTTCCTTCTTTCTTCAGCTTCCATCTCCTCCTGCCTCCGTCACCAGGCAACTAGTCTCTCCACCCTTCCTCCACATGGTGTCCATCTCCTCACGCTGCCATTTGTTAAAGCATGGTGACCAAAAACAAGCAGACAGTAGATAAACGTGGAGTAAATACTAAATGCAGGCGAATGTGTTGATGCTGCGAGTATTTAACCATCAACCTTCATTAAAGACTAACTCCAACCTGCAAAGGCTAATCTATAAATGTGGAATAAACCTACTAATTCACTCCATCCCCTTTTCAAAAAGATTAAACTCCCCAGAAAATACTTTTTAAAGCATCAGTTGTTTCCAGCTTTTTGAATTTTAACCCCACGATGTTAATAAATAAGCATCCTGGTGTCAATTTAACCTGAAACAGATGTCTGCTAAAGATCGAACATTTTTCAGATAAAGCAACAAGTTGGCCTGGTTGCTATGGTTACGGTTTGAAGGAAGGAAGGAAGTGAGGCTTTGTGAGCATCTTCATATCACGTGAGAAATCAGCAATAAGACCACAGTGAGTCATTAGTGAGCGGCCGTGAGCTTAAAGGAAACATTTGGTGGAACAGCGAGGAGACGTTTAAACAGCGTTAAAGGGAAGAAGACGTTTCTGCATCGCTGGTCTTCCTCAGAGCTTCAGGACGCTCCAACCTGCAGACGCTTCTACAGATTCAGATGATCTCAACCAGCCTGACTGGTTCAAGTCATTTTGGAGTGGTGCTCCCCCTACAGGACCTTCTGAGAATAACACTCTGAGCTCAGCAGCTCCTCGCCTGCAGCGGCACGCCGTTACGCTCAGTAGCTGGAAAACACAAACCATTACCAGAGATGGCAAAAGTACTCTTTACGTACTTGAGTAAAGTACAGATACTTGTGTTAAAAAATACTCTGTGGTAAAAGTGGAAAAGTACTGATTAAACTTCTTTACTCAAGTAAAGTAACAAAGTACAGGCTTGTAAATTTACTTAAAGAGTAAAAGTAAAAGTAGAAAACCACTTTTCTCCATGCCGTTACTTACCATTTTAAATGGATGTCTGCCAATAGGACTAGATCTCCATTGTGTTCATTTTCAATCATCTAGTCGTCCATGCTACTATAAGCCACCGCCACCAAGCTGCAATGATTTGCCGCCAATGAATACCGCCCGAATCTGTCAAATCATCTTGTAGTGGTGCGTCCAAATGCAACGTAGATTCCCATCAATTAGATTGAATTTGGTATTGATGACGTGAAAAATAATAACGTAGTACTCCATTGAAATGATTCAAAACTAAAATAACGAGCGAATTTTTAAAAATGTAAGAGGTAGAAAGTACAGATATTTGTGTAAAACTGTAAGGAGTAGAAGTAAAAAGTAAGCCATAAAAATAAGTAGTAAAGAGTAAAGTAAAAATATCAGAAAAATCTACTTGAGTACAGTAACGAAGTATTTGTACTTAGTTACTTCCATCTCTGGAAAACACAAACCATTACTAAACATCTGAAGGGGCGGGGCATCAGGGCGTAGCCGAGGCAGTAACCAATGTACACTGAAGGGGGGCCAAAAACTAAAAGGGGCCAGAACCTCAGGGTCAATCTAAACTGGAATGAACACAACATCCATATTTTCTTCCAAGGTATCCAAGGGAAACCCGTGGATATCTTTTCCATTGTCATTACTTACCTTCTTAAAATTGTTCTACATGAAATTAATATTTACGTGGAATAATATCTACATTAAGTTATTATTAAAGTAGTTACTTATCTATGATTTCACTGGAGACTCCTAGATGACTTGCAGAGACGCATCAGTTTCTCTTTACCCCATATAACACAATTTAGTTCTGAAGAGAGCATGAATTCTGTATTTATCAACTTTAATGTTACTATTTTTATGTGTATAATTAACCACAGTGTTTTAGTTGCTAATAAATGAAAAATTTAAATGTTTAATAAGTTTGAACGTTCCCCTTGAGAGTATTACTACTGTCACCGTCTGTATTAGAGGGATAAAAAATGGTTGGGGTGGCCACAGGGGTGGCCAATGATTGGCTAAGGGCCACCCCTGCCTCCCCATCTAGCTGCACCCCATAGCCCAAAAGATAGGCACCAAAATGTCATGGTCAATCTACATTGTTCCAACAGGAAAATTAACGAGCAAAAACATCCATATTTTCTAAATAAAGACAAACTATGCTTTCCCACAGGCTTTTCTAAAAAATAGGCGAATATATTCAAATATGATTGCTTTTCTAGATAAAAGGTTCGATTCGGGGCAAATCTTAGGCGATCTTTTCCATTGTGATTATTTACCTACTTTTATCAGTAATCATTTTTGCATAAAATTGATATTCACAAGCACTAATATCTACTTAAATTGATTATTTATACGTTTTTATTAAAAATAATTATTCATCTATGATTTCACTGAAGGCTCCTAGATAACTCTGCAGATGCACGTCATTTTCATCTATTTTCTCCATAAAACACAAAATCTATTTGGTGCTTGAATTCTGTACTTATCTGTCTTAATGTTACTATATTGGCTTAGCAATAATTAACCGCAGTAGGTTTTTAAACCTGCTTAACCGGAGACTGGCGTTTCATTGTCAACATATGAAGTGAGCTCAATGTTTTGAGCCTGATCCAGAGTATTATTGTTACCACTGTCTGTATGCAGGGAGAATGGTAAGGTGGCAACAGAAGTGTGGAATTATTGAGCTAGGGTGTACATCCTACCCATTCAATACTAGCTGGGACACCTGCGGTCATATCTCTTTTCTTCACGGAGCAAGGACGTAACCAATTAAAATCAGCAGTCCACATAAAGAAAATCATCAACCAGTTCTCAGCAGTCCAGAGACGTTTTTAATCATAGAAATCTGTTACTTTTAAACAGGATTTAACACTGAAATAAAATGCAGGTTTTATGCATCTATGTTTGAATTTTTACAAGTTAAAAAAGAATTTCCCATTTTAAAAGCTTCCATTTGGAAGTAAGAGAGAGCAACAATGGCATTCAGTTTTGGTTTATATAGATAATTTCCTGATTCCCATATTGATCTCAAACCCTTGAACTGTTGGTTTGTTATTTTCTTCCTTTTTCTGTCTTAATGTTGGCAGTGGGCTTTTAGGCTGCCCTGCAAGGCTTTAAACCTGGGTTTAACCGGAGACTAAGCCATTCTCAAGCACACATATCAAGGAGCTCATTTTGAGCCTGGATCAGGTATTGTTGATTCTGTTCATGGTGAAGAATCCTGCTTCCAGCAGCAGGTGGAGCTGTTTCATCCTCTAAGCATGTGCAGCTCCATCTTTGAGCGAGCCATTTCACTTTTCTTTCAATAAGTTCACCGCGATTCTTCCAGCAGTCCACACTTTTCTCTGCTCTCTTTTTTCTCATGGTCTTCTCCTTCTTTCCCATCGCCCGGCTTGCCACAGGTTTTGCCTGCTGTGTCTAAAAGTAGCAGCATAGCAGCAACCGAGACTGAACCAGCTCATTGGCTCATTTGGATCATATGCAGCCTGGAGCCGGATTCGGCTCCCGTCAGGGCTTTACCGTATTAAACAGGAGAAGAGGCAAGTGAAATTAGACACTGTTTTCAGAAAACAAGCAGTAATTTCTAAATGTTTTAAATCAGGTTGGGTCCGGATCTAGTTTACTGCTGCAGTGAAGTTCCAGATCTGACTTCTAGAGGAAACCATTTTTTTATTTGCTCTTATAATGTGAGGAGGGTTAAACTGAAATAAATAAATTTACTTTTAAATAAATGTCGAACATGTATTGATTGATTCCAATAAAAAAAAAATATATACAAATTTATTCCTCACACTAAGCATGCTTGTAGCGACAGTGGAGAGGAAAAACTCCCTTTGAACAGGAAGAAACCTCCAGCAGAGAACCAGGCTCAGTGTGGCATGACCATCTGCTGAGGCCCAGTGGTGTTCAAGGAGACAGAAGCAGACATAGAAAAAAAAGCATAGATACAAAAAGGCAACTGTCTAACTTGGATCATGGCGGCGCCTGGCGGCAGCAATCAGATTCAGCTCTCAACAATTCTACTAATATGTGATAGATGATGAGATCTTAATCTAATGAACAGGTAATCACAGGTTCATAGGTAGTTTGCTTCCTTAGTTTGACCCAATAATCTTGGAGACTGCATTTCCACATCCATGACCTAAAAACTTAAACCCTTTCTGTCTGTTTCCAGTAGGTCATGTGGTTGATCACACCAGCAGCTCAAACATCGGTTTCCAGGAATCCAAACATGCAGCGTGGGACTGATGCCCGGCAGCCTTGGTTCTTTTGTTTGGGGCCTGCATTCCCAGCGCAGCTCCCCAGGGTCAGACCACAGAGCCCCTAACAGCCACTGCTGCCTGTTGCATTCAATTATTGATGAGCTGCAGTTTGTTTCCACTGCTTCCATTTATTGCACAGAGCAAATCCATCACTGGAAATGTGAACATTGTTTTTCTCTATTTCACTACCAACCGAACACTATTTCATGGTGACAGAGAGTTATTGTAAGCTTGACCTTTGTGGAAGAGTGGAGAATAAATCAGGTGAGTATATCTCTATAGCTTCTTCTTATCATAGGCCAAATGCATTGGTTCAATTCTATTCAGTTTATTTCCTATAGCTCCAATTCACATCAACATTCATCTCAGGGTCACTTTCCAGTTCACCAGATCATCCAGTCAGATTGATTCATTTAAAGTTTTCTATCTAAGGAAAACCAGCTGATTGCACTTCGACTCATTGACTCTTTCAGCAATCCCTCACACTAAGCATGCTTGTAGCGACAGTGGAGAGAAAAACTCCCTTTGAACAGTGGAAGAAACCTCCAGCAGAACCACAGGCTCAGTGTGAGCGGCCATCTGCTGGAGGATATTCACTGGGAGTTCACAAGCAAACAGAAGACATAGTAAAGAAGCATAGATACAAAAGGCAACTGTCAACCAGCTCCACAGAGCTGGCCCCGTCCAGGGAAACACACACAGCCAGGCAGACGCAGCTCCGCAGCCCCGCTCCCATGTCGCGTGAGTAGATGAAGGTTGTCATCCAGTTAGTCGTCAGAGTAGAGAAAACAGGACTCGGCCACTGGAAAAGCAGGCCAGCTCCAGCATCTAGAAACAAAGGTGTTGATGGCAGCAGCACAGCTGATATTTCTCTCAGAGATGTTAAATCAGCAGCGAAACATCAATAGATATCAGAAGCTTTTTTTAAAAGCAGACAGCTGAACCACCATAACCACCATAACCAGCAGCTGCTGCTAAACAGACTGATGTCCCGGGGATGTGAACCTTTGACTGATTTTGAGATGTTGTTTATCCCGGTCCTGTGTGACAGTCTGTCGGGAGGCGCACAGCTGCCAGAGACGCGGATCTGATCATTTTCTGATCCATTTCTCGTTAAAAACAACTCATATAATTATGTCACTGTTGTAACATCCAGTTTAATCGGCAGCTGTTGTTAACAAGATTGTAAAATAAATACAAGAGGTCTTTTTTACTATGTTTTAAACACCAAGAGCATCTTTCTTTTTCCAACTTCTGTCACTTAAGCCTGACAGAAATAAAAGTCACCAAACCCAGTTTTCCAGCTCCTAGAGTGAATTTATCATTTTTCATTACTGATATAAGAGGATGGAAACTGGCTGATAGCAGGACACAAATATTAAGACTTCCTGCAAAGATGAGACTGCAGACTTTCTGGTAAATCCAGTTCTAAATGTAAAATATGACAGATGACTGGATTAAGGAAATTTTTATTATACGACATGCAATCACACAATTTGAGAATATGGAAACAGCTGCTCTTTATTTTCTAAGATATGGGAGGAAGAGAGAATGGAGATTTCAGCTGCCTGAAATAATCTGTTCCTCATCCGAAACATGGGAAGAAATGAATTCATCTGCAAATCTTTAACTGTGTTTATTCCTTTCTTCATCAAACAACAAATTCTGTAGCATTGCTAGCATATGGTAGCATTTGTTCCTTATTTCTCAGAGTTATGAAGGGGGAATCATGTATATTAGCTGCCTGAAATAAGCTGCCTGTCTGCAGCTTGAGCCGCTGCAGACGAAGCTAGTACTGCCACAGAGACGGCTAACGTTAGCTTCCCGGCGCCTCCAGGCGGACTAAGCAGCTCTAGCCCCTGCAGACGTGGTTAACGCTAGCCCCGCCAGACGGGTGACCGCGAAGGCCCCGCTCGCAGACGGGCTAACGTTAGCCCTCTCGGCAGATACACGGTTAACGCAAGTAGCCCGTTAGCCGCAGACGCTGCGCAACAAGTAGTCCTCGCCGCAGACGGAAGTTAGCGTAAGTAGCTCGGCGCCGCAAACAGTGAAGGCTAACGGCCTCGGGCGCTTCGCAAACGGGCTGGGCCCCGCTCGTTGTAGACAGCACGCTGGCCCCTCGCCGCTCGCAGACGGGCTGGAACGCGTTAGCCCTCGCCTCACAACGGGCTAACGCTAGCCCCGCCGCCAGACGGGCTAACGCTAGTTCCCCGGCACCGCAGACGGTTAACCTTGGCCCCCGCTCTCATGCAGACGGGCTAACGGCTAGTCCTGTGGCGGCTGCTCACTGCAGACGGGCTAACGCTAGCCCCGCCGCAGATGGGCCGGACGCTAGCTCGCTCTGCAATTCCGGTTAACGCTACGCCGCCTCTGCATAGCCCCCTCGCCTCTGCAGACGGGCTAACGCGCCGTAGCCTACTCCCCACTCATAAACAGCTTTAAAAACTGAGAGAAAGTCCAGTTGCCTCCAGTTTAGGGCCAGTTTTGCAGTTGCTATGACCCCGATGACTAACAATGTAAACAGGAATATCTGATTTATCTATTTGCTGTTTGGGTGTCACATCGAAGATGCTGGGGATAATCTGCAAATCTTCCAGATGCCTCTGAGAGCAGAATACATAAATAAACTTCTGCTTCGTCATTAAAACATCAGGAAACAGAGAGAAGCTGTCCGTCATGAAGAGACGTAATCCTGCTGTTTACGAGCAGGACTACAAGCAGCACAAACTGATTCCTTGTCCAGAACCAAAGCCGCCATTATTGATCTCAGTGCTTTCAGAGCCATCTCCAGAAGCAGAGCCGGGATTATCCGCTCTGATAAAAAACATTTCATTTGCTTAGTGTTCCCAAACTGCCTTCATTGCCACATACTCGCACTAAAAGGCTCTGTTGGAAATAAGTTAAAGCCTTTTCAGGTTCAGGGCTGAAGCATAATTGCTTTGTTGCTAAAGTATTCTCAGTCCTTTTTCTCCTTCTATGTCAACCCAGCTGGAAGTTATAAAGACTGACCAGCTGAGCCGAGCAACACACATTAGTTAACCTCGATGTGTCACAACATCTTCATCCTGCATCCAAAACGCAAACAGGAGAATAAAACTGAAACTGGAATTTCACTGCAGAGACGATTACTGATCTGTGTCTGGGTGCAAGGAAAGGGGTGAGTCACCGGGGGAGAGGCAGGGGACGCTCTGGACAGGCGGCCGGTCCATCGAGGAGACCAATGAACCAATCAGGAGTACCCTGAGAAAACCTATGCATGCACGCAGAGAACATGAGTCCATGAAGCAAGACTTTAGGCTGGGAATTGAACCCAGAACCTTCCTGCTGCAAAGAAGCAAAATCTGAGTGAAAGTTTTAGTGTGAAGCAAAGATCATGAAGACCTGCAGCAGGAAGTGCAATGAAAGGTCCTTACAGAGCAGAAAAACATGACGGTTTGTGAAAAAATAGATTTTTTAACAGATTCCAATAAATTATACTTTAGTTTATAGTTGGAATGAGAAAAAAAATGCAACAGTTTTTTATGCATCTATGCTCTTCTAAGGTTGTGTGACTGTTGACGGGTTTCTGCATGAAATAAGATGTTAAATAAGATGTTTTTCTTTAGAAAGAAATAAAATATTAGTTTCCATTCTACAGATCATCCCTGCTGTTGTAGATTTCTGGGACTTGTTGGAGTCATGGCGACCAAAATGTAAATGTTCTTCTGTAAAACGAGACGTGAATTTGTTCAGGAACCAATGTGGGTTTCTGGATCCAGCGAAGCACATTTTCTCCGCCAACTAGTTTCTCTTTGACCGAAGCTCGCCTTCCTGCCAGAGCGTCGCCTCAGAAAGCCTCTGAGGAGCGTGAAGCCCCCTCCATCCAGTGGAACTCTTATCCGTGCTTTAATGATCTTCTGGGTGTCGAATCCTGCTGTTTGTGGTCAATACCCTGCAGGAGTCTGAGAGGAGCCGGAGTCAGACAGCAGCAGAGAGTCAGAAGGAAAGGGCACGCTGGTTAGGGAGGCCGTCCTCCAGCCAAAAGGTCACCCACAATCATCACAGCCAAACACCTAACGGGAATCCTGCGTGTCTTTCTGGATAAACCTCAAGCTGAGGCTCTGGTTTTCAAAACGTCACCATGGTAACGGCTGATAAGCCTTATGAAACAGTTAAAGGTCTGCAAGCCTGGACACGAAAACTCCCCGATTATTGCTTCAGTCAGACTGAATCAGGACAAAGATTCAGGCTCTAAAAAACAGGTGAAGTTTAATTTAACATTTTAAAAAATTGGTCATAAACTGAGGAGTGGATTTAGGAGCAGAGGGAGATCATATAAAAAACCAGATTTATATGATCTCTATGAATCTTCTTATTGTCATTTTGTATGTTTACAAAACCAAATTTTCTTTCAGTACAGCTTTCAGCAACATTTCCATAAAGTTCAGCAGTGATCAAATGTGTGGGAGAAAAAACATGATGCAAAAACGCTTTAATCTGGAAGTTCAGAGCATCAATAAATACGGTGCAAATCTGCAGTATTTAGGTTTGGTGTTATCAGTGTGATGCAGAGTCTGGGACATGATTTAGAGGGTTTTTCTCAACTGTTCAGCAGTCTGAGATATATATTTCAAGAATAAAAAGATTAGGGATGAACGATATGTGGGATTTTGGCCGATATCCGATATTTTAAAACTCATGTAGCCGATAACCGATATCGGTATACCGATGTTAAAGCTGGACAAAAATAAGTAGTCATTGAAAATAGCAGTTTTGTTATCCATTTCTGACACTTTGAAAAAATAATAAACTCAAATATATATTTTCATATGCTGATATCAATAGATTTTTAAAAACGCAGCGGTATCCCGATCTATTTTACTTTCAAAAATCTGGTGAGAATTTCATCGTTCTGTTACAAACTCTCGATATATTTGCAAATTCTTGTGGAGATTTTGTTAGTAAAATAGATCGATACCGCTACCATAATATATCAACATATAAAAATATGGCAAATTTATTTGGTGAATTTCGGGGGATTTCGTAGTTATTAACGCATGACATATAGCAATATTTCATTAGTAAAAGAGATTGATATGGTGTTTTTAAATGGCAATATATCAGCATAGGAAGATATTGGGATATTTTAATGGATCAATATTTTTTCCCTCGCTCTTAGAAGATTTTTAAGTCTGTAAAAAAAGAAGTTTTTGAGGAAGAAGAAGTAGTATTTTTTCTTTTTGACTTTAGAAAACTCAGAAGCGATCGGAACATCGGGTTAAATATCGGGTGGCCGATGTCCGATATTCAGTTTTGGGGCCGATTATAGTTTTATCATGCATCCCAATATATATATATATATATATATATATATATATATATATATATATATATATATATATATTAGTGGCTATTGCCAAAGAAGTCAGTATTTATTGCATCTTGAATTATTGCGATGCATCGCAATATTTTCACTGAACACTGTTAGCTGTATTTTTTAAATGACTTTTGGAGGTGTTGCTATGGAAACAAATATTACTGTGACAATATATCAACTTTATTTTTACCTTTGTTTTTAAAACCAAAAATGTTTCCAAACATCGATTTGAAATGTGACGGAGCCGGACCAAGTTTCTCAATCTCCCTCCGTGGTTTTGTTTTGGGAACGACTCGTCGCTCAAAGTATCCCCGCAGTCAGAAATGCGCCGTGACAAAAGTTGGCAGCGGGCGCCAACACATCCACAGCGACAAATTCTAAGCGTGGACTGGAAGTTATATTACACCTTGTTTTGGCTGATGTTCCTCGCAAACTATTCGCAACCCATAATTTCTGGGTTTCGCCAAGAATCGATGCAGGTAGGTCACTTAAAATTAGAATAATCGATGCATCATCATGACCATTAGAATTGCCACACTGCTAATAGATCATATATATATATATATATATATAGCATATATCATGATATATATATATATATATATATATATATATATATATATATATATTTCAAGAATAAAGATGTAATGTTATGACTCTTTTATTCTTGCATAATGTTACAACTGCTTTTATTCCTCAAAATAAAAAAATCCTTTGTCGTACCTTTAATCTCAGCATAACTGCAGGTAAATAAGATGATCTGACAGTGGGAATGAGTAGCGTTCCTCCCTATAAAATCTGATAATTAGTTATTATGCAAAGTTAAAATAAAATAATTTTGTTTTTTTGTTGTTTTTATGTAAATCATCTCATTCCGTTGACAAACAGTCTTACTTTCCCACTCCAATCAAAGGAAAAATTTAATTATTTTAAGTACTTGCTTGTATTAGATTTTTTTGCAGTCAAGTAAAAAAGAATCAGCTTTTAAATTTAGACGCACTTACATGTTCTCTGCTTCATTTTGGTTAATGAATAATAACAGCGAGTAATTCTGTGTGTGATGAAGGACACTTTGGGTTTAATTGAACTAATCATTATATCCTGATCCATAAACCCAGCAGGAAAGAAGCTTCCTTTTCTTTCCTTCAGCAGCTCGGCGCTTGACAACCACCTCCCATGGCAATAAAAGACGTATCCGCTAATTACCTCAGCTCCTGTCATCTTTGTTTACAGAGTTATTTACCAATAAACAAACATCCGGAGTGTTTGACGGGTAAACAACGGACTAATTATCATCCCGGCGGAACGTATGGAGGGAACATTATGTCAGCGGAGGTGAAGAAGGAACAAGACTGGAGCTCCAACGTCTTTGGAGAAGTTAAACACGACAGAACGATTCGTGCTAAAGACAAAAAAACTAATCAGTGAATAAAAAGCTTCCAACCCATAGATGTCTGGAAACTAAACTGGAAAAAATTATTTAATAACCTTGAAGTCAGATAATCAGACGATCCGTAATTGTGTTCAAGTCCAGGAAACACATGTCGTCTGTTTTTGAGTCGTCCAGGTTCAAGCCGGGCGTACGCTGTACGAATTTATTGCCCTTTCCGGTCCGATTCTCCAATCGTGCGATAATTTGCCGACTTTTAGCCTGATGATGCGTGGTGTAGCTGAACTGGGGGTAACGAGGGGCGATCAGCCTCTAACGAATCGTTTGAAATCCAGTCGGCCATTTTAAGGTGGTCGTGGGGAAATCGCTCAGTGGGCAAACAAGGATTCTTCTTCTTCTTCTTCCTCTCAGATATAAACCCAGCAGCATGGCGGGGGGGCAATGAGTGAAATGGAGTCTTTCTGTCAAACTGACAGACCGTAGTAGCCACGTTAGCTCAGCCATGTCTGTCTTGTCCAAATACGCCGCCTCCTTTCTTTTAGGCTTTCAGCACAAAATCGCCCAAATATCCAAGGCAGCGCTGCTTCACTCTAGTGAGCTTCATGTTCCTCTGCTACTGGTTTGGCTTCCAGATAGACGAGTCCCAGTAGCGCCATCTCACTCGCGGAGCTGAGTCCCACCTGGTTTATAGACGAGAATGTGAACAGGTAGATCGCATCAGAGCGCCGCCGGTCGCATAGCGGAGCAGAACAAAACATCGGAAGCTGTGATGTAAACCCCAGCGTTTCATCGCATACAGTCCTAAAGAGCTGTAGCTGCGAGCAACGCATTGAAAAAATCGTACAGTGATTGGCTCGGCTATAGATGTCCAACAACTCCTGATTGGTCCAATCTGCTCAAGCCTGCAAATAACCGTCTATTTAAGCCTGAAACAAAAACAAACAGGGCCGACTTAAGGCTTGGTTATCCTCCAAAATTACGAGAATAAAGTCCTAATATTCCAAAAATAAGTTGTATTTTATGTCAATTCTTCCAAGAATCCCTTTCTTCCCTAAAAAAATGAGGAATGGAGCATCGTGTGAAGTTCTACTCCTTTAGCATCGGTTTGACAAATCAGGAAATCTTTTAGCAGCAGCATCAAACTGGGCAGGATGTCAAAGTGGACTCTGGTTGCTGATTGGTGGAGCTGGTCGGCCGCCATCTGGTGGGCGGAGCTCCAAGCGCTCTTTCTGAAACGGGTTGTTGAATGATGACTTTATTCTCGTAATATTACAACTTTGTTGTCGTAATAGCATTTCCGCCACAACGCCAGAGGGCCAATCAGGAACTAGCTGTGGGTCTAGATAATGCCGAGGCGGTGTGGGGGCAAGTTTATCCGAGAACGGAGGGACATGAGGGCCAGTATTTCGGGATCCAGAAAAGGGTCTCAGCGTTCTCACGCACCTCGCTCTGCTAGCTGCTCCATCTTCACCAGTCGTTTTCCACAATGGCGGTCAGACAAACAAAACAAGCCGCTAAGGAACCAAACAGGAAATACGCATAGAATAGAGCGGGGTAGATTTGACCAATCAGAGGCCTCCTGTCTGCGCTAACCTACAATTGTGGAGAGTAAAAAGACGTGTTCGGTGGCAGGGGGCGGGGCATATCTGCGTTTACTGGGACACACACAGACCACCTGGTTTCTACACATAAATCAGCTTTTCATGACAGTCTAAACAACTAAGATCCGATTTTTTCCAATGCGATCCAGGCAGCTTGGCTCTGTGGTCCTGAATCCGATTTGAACCCGATCTTCTCAAATGCGACCTCGCATTCATCCGACCTGAACGTCATTAATACCCAACAAAGGTCAAGGTTTAAGGTTGGTAAAGATCGCTAGATGAGCTCCAGCGCTAATATCCATGTTTACTTCCATAAACACGGCGCACGCTGGCTAGCTGCGGCGTCGATGCAGCTGTCTGAATGCAGTTCACGCAGGAGATCACACACAGGTCGCACATATTTGGAAATGTGAACGCAAAGAAACGGAACTGAGCATTAAAGGCACACTATGCAACATTTTTCAGTTAATTAATGTGAGCCACAGGATCAGAAGTCTCCGCGGCATCGCGACAGTCGGCTCCGTTTTACGGCGAACTGCTAAGACGCCTCAGTGAAAGGCACGCTTCGTTGCTAAGTGCAGTGCCGATATTTGTGCAGTTTTCATGGCGGGACCAGCGAGAAAACAGCAAAAGCCCATGTCGGAAACATGCTAGATTTTCAAACTCGGAAAATTGGAACCAAATAGTCACCCAACAAGTAGTAGACATGGTGATTACTGCGCTCTCGGCTTCGTCTGCTGCTTTCTCAAAACAAAGGCCTGGCTTTGACGGAGAAACCAGGAGAACAGAAGCTGAGCATATTTACTTACAGTGCACTTACTTCGCCTCTGGGGAGCTCATGGAAAATCAACCTCGTTGCATAGTGTGCCTAAGGCCTGCAGTGTGAACGTAGGCCTTAATGCGCAGCTGCTTCTCTAGCAACACGTCTTCCTTCCACTCTATTTCCCATCAATATTCCTTTTTGCAACTTTTTGAGCTTTATAACAGCTCTTAATGGGATTAAAACAAAGTTCGTCTCTATTTATGACACCAGAGAATGAGTTTGCTGCATCAGAGTCCTGCAGGTTCAGCTCTCCAACAGATTCAAATGAGGTCAGATAGCGTTCTGCTGAAGGCTAAATGATTTGAATATAAAACATGCTGAGCCATGGGGACCTACGGAAGAAGTAGGAGAAAATATCTCATTATTAATAATCTAATAATAATTAGGAGATAAGATCTCCTAATTATTAGATATTTTCTCGTATTACAAGATAAGATCATATTGAGATCTTTTCTGCTAATTAAAAGATCAGTATCTCGTTATTATGAGAAAAGATTTCATAATTACGAGATACTGATCTTGTAATTATGATATAAGCTGTCCGATTTTTTTTCTTTGGTGAATGCAGTATGTTTCAGCAGGAAACAGCATCAATGAATGCTGGAAAAAGGAGCAAAACTTTGTTTCCATAAATTGACTTTTTCCTTCCACTTAACTTTCCTCACTTCCTGTTAGATTCTGGGCTTTTAAAAGCAAACTTCAGGCTTATCTTCTCTTAATCGCCGCCCTTCAGAACGCCTGTGTTTGGGCTGTTTCTGACTTTAATCATCTTAATGTCCAGAAAATCCAGAAGTTTCAGAGCTGTTGTTTTTTTTAGAGCGAACAGTTAGAAGCAGTTAGAAGCATTAATGGCTGTCATGCATGTTGTGTTTATCTCCAGCTCATGCAGGCTGTGCAGCCAGTAGAAGCTCTTCCATCTAACAGTGCTTTGCATGTGCAGCAGCTGATAGTGAAGCTCTGGAGGCTGCAGACTTTTCTGCTCCAGCAGCGCAGCCCTGCGCTCCCAGGCTATGACTCATCCCGGCTGCCAGTCACCGCTGCTGGACACGACCGGACCTCCTCACCGAGCAGGAGCCTAAACACCTGCCTGCTCCCCCCGCAGCAGAAAGCCTCACCTCTCTGTGATGAAACTACTCCGATGCTGCCGTCAGGTGCGCGCTGCTGCCGGGCCGCTGGCTCTCCTCTTCCCTCTCTCCTCCCGGACGTCGCATCGCCTCCCCGGTTGTGATGGACGGGAGGCTCCGCTGCTTCGGAGGAGGAGCGCTCGGTGGCTGAGGACCTCCGTGGGAGCAGCGGCTCTGATGGATGTGGCTCCGTTGGCTTCAGGGGTGGGGGACCGACGCTCACGATGCCTTCAGGGACTACACGTAAAGTCGGATTTCCAAGCTCTCGGCGAGAGATGCGCTTCTGTGTTACCATGGTGATTTAAAGGCACAGCGCTTTTGTCTTATTTTATAAGAGGGATCCATCCATGGCTGCTCAGTGGAGTAGTGGGTAGCACTGCTGCCTTGCAGCAAGAAGGTTCTGGGTTCAATTCCCGGGGTTTCTTCTGCATGGGATTAGCATGTTCTCCCTGAGCATGCATGGGTTCTCTCCGGGTACTCCGGCTTCCTCCCATAGTCCAAAAACATGACTGTTAGGTTAATTGGCTTCTCTAAAATCTCCTTAGGTTTGAGTGTGAATGGTTGTTTGTCTCTATGTTGCTCTGTGATGGACTGGAGACCTGTCAAGGGGGGACCCGCCGACTTTACACAAGTTAATAAAGTGAATGTGATTGGTCCATTATCAAGGGGGCAGGATTGTTGTGACAGAAGGTTCGCAAGCAGGTTTGGGTTGTGGCCGGTTTGTAGGAAGCATCTTGCTAACCAGTTAGCATCTAGCGCTAGCAGGTTCCCAATGGGAAACTCCATTGGGACCAAGTAGCACTAAATTGGTGACTTAGAAACGACGCTGTCGGGCGAAACGCTTATGGACAGAGTGAAACATGCAAGAGTGAGGGAGAGTTTAAATGTCGGAGGTCGTGGATGAGTCTCCTCCGTCATCCATTTTTTTTATTTAGAGGAGTGAAAAAGGGGGACCTAAGATGTTGTGGGAAGAGTGGATTTTCAGGGCGGCAGAAGCTTGGTTTGGTGTAGAAGGGCTTCCAGCCGCATGTTTGAGCGCCCTTGCCTCGCAACGCCGTTACAGTTCTGTTAGCTCTACGCCTGCCGAAGATACAGACGTCCCATCCCTCGCGGAACACTGGGACGCAACTCAATGTGGAAAAGGAAAGGATTCTGGTTTCAACCATTGCGTATAAGAGGGTTAAAGGCGACACATGAATCAAGATGCTATGACCTAAAAACATTTGATTGACAGATGACCGGGGCGGATATACGGATTGGTTGATTTTTAGGTGTTCAGGCTGGACGTGAGAACTAACTGGCCTGCAGAAGATGACGGAAAAAAAAACACAGATTTTAAGACAGGATTTTTTTAAAGATAGAAATGTTCTAAATTTTAGGACAAGATCGTCTGATAAAGAGAACATTTATGTTTAAGCTAGAATGATTTGACATTTAAATATGATTTCCCTAGAACTTTAACTTTTGTTGGAATCTTCTTCCTCTTGTGTTTGTTTGGCAGTTGGCGAACCACTTTAGTTGTGCATTACCACCAACGACTAGTACAGAATGTGGAAAGTAATGGATTAATCTTTAAATATTATCCTGAAATAAAATGAAATTCTTTTAAACAATTTGGTCCTTTTTAAAAATCTGAGAACCATGTATATCTGTTTGCATTATATCAATTATATCAAATGTTTCCTTAATTTTCAATTTTCTCGTGTAATTTCTTTATATTTGATACTTTTGACAATCTAAGATAACATTTCTTTTGTTTCTTTTTTCTCACAATAATTCCATTTTCCTGTATTATGTTTTTACACTGTGCATTTAACTTTGTTAATAACCTTCTTCCATTTTTTGTTTCCTCCAAATGACTTTTTTGATAGTATAAAACTCTCTCTTTCTATCCCATCGTTTCTGCCATTCGTTCTTTAATTTTTGTTCGCCTCCTTCCTGGTCCCAGCTCCTAAATAGGCCCCACTGGTTAGGAGTAAATGCCAAACACCTGTGGAGCCACACCTGCCATTCACAGCCTGCAGCCAGAGAGCAGCTAAAAAATAAACAACCTGCACACAGTCTGAGTATGACTTACCCCCCTCAATGGATGCCCCCTGCAGTCCATCCAGGAGAAGATGCAACGAAGATCAGAGATGGATCTAGAACAGAGGTGGACATTTCCAGTTGCTGATGGCCGCTATCCTGCAGCTTTTAGATTTGTTCTTGTCAAATACTCCTAAATGAAATGGCTGAATCGCCTCCTCAGTATGCTGCCAGTTTCTGTACTTTCTTAATCATCTAATTACTTGATTCAGGTATGTTGCACCAAGGACACCTCTAAAGGTTGCAGGATAGTGGCCCTCAGGAACTGAAATTTATATACCGGTATATAAATATATGGTCTGTTTTTTTTTTTTTGCTTTTTATTTATAAAATGACTCAAAAACTTTAAATTGATGAACTGGTGTTCACTTGTAGGTTTCAATAATTGCCTGAAATGAACAAACAAATAAATTATTGACAAAAAATGAATAAAAAGAAACTCTCGCTTTTCATGATTGAATTATTAAAAGGAACCACACATTTATTTTTTTGGGGGGGCGGGGGCTTCAATTGTTTATCTTTTTTAGCCAATTCAAGTTTCATATTAAAATAAACTGAAATGTTGTAAAAATATTTTATGCACGAGTTTGGGGATGACAACTGATTTTCAAAACAACAATGGAATAAATCTATGGAAGAGGATTGGGGCCACTGGGGGGAAAAAAAAAGTTAACTGGTTTTCAAAGTTTATTTCAGTTTACTATGGGAAAAAAGTCAAATTCTGACTTTATTTTTCTCAGAAGTCTGACTTTAATCTCAAGAATACTGACTTTTTCTCAAATTCTGACTTTTTTCTCAAAATTCTGACTGAATTCTGACAATAAAAAAGTCAGAATTCTGAAAAGTCCCCATACTAAACTGAAATCAAATTTTAAAATCAGTAAACTTTTTTTTTTTTTTTCCAGGCTGGCCCTAATCCTCCCCTCCGTAAAAAGCAGATAGGTTCAAACTATTTATTTATTTGCAACCGTTATTAAACGTAATTTGCTCGGTTTCCACTTGGGGGCGGTAAACAAGTTTTGAGGGACCAAAGAAGAAGAAAGACACGCCTTTCCTGTCAGGAATTGGCCAATCAGGAGTCTCCATTCTGGACGGCGCTGTGCCTTGCTGTGCCGCTAAGCTAATTTTCTGGCAGAAAGCTAAAAACAAACCTCACAAACCGACCGCACCTTCTGGTTTCCTGCTCCGAACATCTCCAGGAGGATCAGGGTCGGACTTTAGTCCAGAACCGAACCATGGTTGGTGTTAAAGTGATCAGCAGCGACCCGGACTTCCAGCCGGAGTTAGCGGCCGCCGGCTCCAGGCTAGCCGTGGTGAAGTTCACAATGGCCGGGTAAGGATCCCCACACACCCCCACTGGGAGCTGCTAACCGGGACCTGTCTGTGGGTTCTGGGAACCAGAAAGACCCGGATGTAGCAGATTTAAAGAACTAAATGATATGGCTGCTGTAGTAGATCTAATTAGATGTTCTTTGACCAATGCTGCTGTTAGCTGCTAGAAGCTAACTAGCTGTACTGCTTACCGTGACTGTGCACTATTACAGTAAGTTAGCTGCTGAAGTGCAGCGCTGCTGTTACCAAAGAGCTTATTTAATATGTAATAATATGTTGATAAAAGCTGTAAAACAAACAGTCGATAGAAAAGTTCAACCAGTCCCTTTAAAACGATCAAAGATTCCCGCTTTGATTAATAACTTCTAAACTTTTCCACACTTCCAGTGAGGTAAAGCCTCTGAGACTCAGCTGGGAAATGAAACTGCTATTATAATATTACAAGATAATTAGTATTGAACCGATACTGATGCCAGTATCGGGCGGGGCCCCGATCCAGCACTAACCTGGTATCGTTATCGCTGGTTACCAACCAATAGGGCACCGATACCATTTAAAGAGTCAAAAGTTTCTTCAACTATTGTCACCCATTCCAGGGAGGAAATAAAAAGTTCTACTGATTCACTTTGTTTTAGTCTTTTTCCTGCTTCACAAAGGAAGGCAGCAGCTTGAAGCCATGATGGTGATTATTTTATATCCCAGTAGTCTGCAGTTCTTCATACACACACCAATTTCAAACAGGTGGTATCGGTACGGGCCGATACTGACCAGCCAGGTATCGGGGCCAAAAATGGAGTCGGCTCAACACTAAAAATAATGAGCGTTGAATTGATATTATTTAAGCACCTGTTCAGCTCTTTGCTCTGCTCCATCCTGGTTAGAGATCTGATCATATTTACCAATTTCGTTCAGTTTGTTTGGATTGTTAATGTGCTTTATGGCTTTATGCTCAGAAACCAATAATATCAGATATGCCTCTGATTGGTCAGTTCTACATCCTCTCTACACTATATTTCCTGTTTGGTCCCTAATGGCTGAAACTCTGGCTGTAGCTCCGCCCACAGCGCCTGGCACACCTCAGACTCTATCCCAGACGCCGTGCAGGACGCTAGTTTGTAGCTCTGAGCGACGGTCTGTTGGTTTGCACCCGAAGCCAAAACACGCAGCGCCACGGCCGGTCTTTGGGGAACACTCACAGGTGAAGTGTGTGTCGTCTGCCGTTGGATGAGGGGTTGTAGACGGCGAACAAGCTCATCAAACCGACACACGGACGCCCATAATCCTAGCTAGTTCCTGATTGGCCCTCTGGCGTTGTGGCGTGGAAGAACAGCGCAGACCACGCTTCAATATTTAGCATAAATCAAAGACATCTGCGTCATACACTGCTGCCGGAGGATAACCAGCCCTATAGAGAACCAATGCATGACGCGGCCACCACCGTGCTTCTTGTAGATATGGGTTTTCAACTTTTATGGAAATATCACAAACAAAATCAGCCCCAGTTTCGTTAGACCGTAAAACATAATTCCATCTACTTATACTAGAATTAATCGTGTTTTTGTAAAAGTTACTGAGGCTTGGATGTTTATGAGAAAAGGGTTCAGACTGGACTAAAGATTCCTACGTCAGCCACCTGCCTGAACTCTGCAGGTCTGCTGTGGCCGCTCCTTAAACCATAAAAATATGTTAAAATCTGACATTTATAGTCTATAATCTACATCCAAACAGCTCGTTTGGGATCAGATCAGATCAGAGGTGAAGAAAGATCTGAATTTGGCTCATTTTATGACATCAGCGTTAAGCAGAGGAGGTTTTAACCGGATTTTCTCCCTTCTTTCTGCAGCTGTCGGCCCTGCATCAGAATAGCTCCAGCTTTCAACATGTTCAGCAACAAATATCCTCAGGTGGTCTTCCTGGAGGTGGACGTTCATGTCTGCCAGGTAAATCCTTCACTCTCATATTTTATTCTTTTATTTCTGGTTCTGTGGTGCTAGAAGCTGCCGTCTGCAGCAGTCAGTTTGAACGTGATGTGGAGTTTCTCTCATCCAAAGAGCCTCAAATATACCTACAGCACTGACATTTTGTTTAGTTTTAGGAGAGTCTGGGACATCAGGCAGACGCTGGATAAATCTGCAAGGTGGGACAGGAGCCTAACTTTATAAAACCAGTTGGGACGCCTGTTTGGGCTAGTTTTCCTGTTGGATCAGCCAACTGTAACCATCTTCCAACTATTCAGGTTGATTAGTATTATTAGGAACCAAACAGGCCCAGAGCATGACACTGCCACCAACATGTTCTCCATCTTTACCTCATCTGGCCGTGGATCTTTTCTCTAGAAGACATTTTTCTCGTGCATGTAGATGGATGCACGTTTCTGTGATGATGAAGGTGTGTTGGAGCCAGAATGATGAAGATGTAAAACCTGCTTCACCCTGGATGGCAGCGCCGAGGTTCTAGCAGCTTTCTTCACGTTGGCGGCTTCCTGATCGTCCCTGAACCGTTTCTTTTCATCCGTTGGAGACATTTAGTCAGATTTAGGAAATTTAGGATAACTGGAAATTTCAACAGAACAGTGATTCACAATTCAATTCTATTCAGTTTATTTCTATAGCTCCAATTCCCATCATGTCATCTCAGGTCACTTTCCAGTTCACCAGATCATCCAGTCAAATTGATTCAAAGTTTTCTATCTAAGGAAAACCAGCTGATTGCATCGACTCATTGACTCTTCAGCAATCCCTCACACTAAGCATGCTTGTAGCGACAGTGGAGAGGAAAAACTCCCTTTGAACAGGAAGAAACCTCCAGCAGAACCAGGCTCAGTGTGAGCGGCCATCTGCTGAGGCCCACTGGGGTTCAAGGAGACAGAAGCAGACATAGAAAAAGAAGCATAGATACAAAAGGCAACTGTCAACCAGCTCCACAGGCGGCCCCGTCCAGGAAACACACAGCCAGGCAGGCGAGCTCCGAGCCAGCTCCCATGTCAGAGGATGAAGAGAGCACATCCAGTTAGTCACAGTCAGAGAAACAGGACTACACTGGAAAACAGGCCAAGCTCCAACATGGTGCAGAAAGCTAAAGTGGTTTGGGAACTGATCGATCAGGCTAAAGTCCTCCCCGATGCTCCACAGACTGAAGCACAGCAACAGGAACTGATTGGTTCTTGTTTTTCTTCTCTAGGGAACCGCGGCGGCCAACAACATCTCAGCGACGCCCAGCTTCCTGTTCTTCAGGAACCGGGTTCGGGTGGATCAGTATCAGGGAGCAGACGCCGCGGGCCTGGAGGAGAAGATCAAACAGCACACAGAGAACGACCCGGGAAACAGCGAGGACTCGGACATTCCCAAGGGATACGTGAGTTCAAACACTCGCCTCCAGATTGCGCCATGGCCCAGCTGTGCTGGTTGCTGGGAGACCGAGAGAAGCTGGAATCTTTCTGGCTGCTGTTTAAATATGAAATGTGTCACAATGTGAGACCGAAGAGGATTCATTGATTTCATGAATATTTTCTTTGAAGGAAAAGTCTGGTCAGCAATGAATAATCAATTTATTATTTAAACCTAAAACTAGCAGATGAAGGAAAGAAGTTCAAACTTAAAGTGCTCTTAACTTGTTTAATAAATTATATCATTACATTATATCTATTGATTATTGATTATGTCTTAAAAAAAAGGGGGGGTATTAAGAAGTGAGAAATAATTTAATAATACCTCTCCTTCCTATAAAATAAAGATAAACGATTACCTCCGATTATAAATAAGATAAAAGTGAATTTTCTCAGTTTAAAGAGGTAAATCAGAATATTTAAAAGGCTTATTGATTTCAGATTTAATGGAAGATTGATGTTGATTCGTTTTACTTTATTTACTTTGATGTTTGAGTCTAGCTTTAGCTTCAGATAAAATGTGAAAATGTAATCTGAGCTTTAAAGGAAAAGTCTAATCAGCAGGAATAATCAATAGATTGTTATTTATACCTAAAACTAATACGTTTGCAAACATGGATGCCTCCAGTAAAGCACACATTCACATGAAAAATTACTCTGAATTAAAAACACTGATCATTTATTGAACAGGATGGAATCATTTCATTACTTTTATGCCACTAGTGGCTCATTTTTTTGGACGGTAGGCTGACAGGAAAGGGAATGAGAGACACCCGGGTCGGCTGCGTCGAGGACTAAGGCTAAAGATGGGTCATTTGTGCTAACCACTGCGCCGCTGAAGCACGCTCCAATGATTTCATACTTAAAGTAGGGTTGTCACGATACTAAACTTTTGAACTCGGTACCGATACTAAGGAAAATACTCGATACCATTTTCGATACCACAAGGATAAAATTTCAAAAGAAATATTTTGATTAATAATTAAAATACAATAAATACAATAAACAATAAGAAAAACATTTTGAGGTTGTTTTCTGTGCACAGTATTTAGCAAGCTTGATAAAAACTTACAAAATTAAAATTAAGTTTTCCTTACTTGGCTATGCTTTGCACACATAACAATGACACTAGCCAAACCGGTTAAGAAAGAAAAATAATTCTCAGCAGCTGCAGCTGTTACAAAAAAAAAAAGTCTGAAACTGAAAAGTGCGTAGAATTATTCGATCTCAGTGTTCAGAAAGTGCATTTTCCTCTATTCTGCACTTTACATGAATGACTGTTTAGGTGCGACTGGTACTCGATACTTTTGAAAATTAGTATTGTATCCGGATACAACGTTTCAGTATCGATACTTTTGACAACCCTAACTTAAAGTACTTTCAGAACTTTGCATTCTGGATGTGAGCAGACTTTTCCTTTAAACAGTCACAGTTCAACTCAGAGTTTGGATGTTTGGTGTTAAAATCACCCAGAAACCTGAACTCACCTTGATTCTCCTGCTAAAAACTAGCCTGGGTGCCATTCCGAACTTAGTCCCGCCCACAGCGTTTGAGGTTGGGAAGTTCGGGTCTGGCATTGCTCAATAGTAGCGCCGCAGTATGATAGCACACAATATCTGGCGGGCCAATCAAATTGTCAGGGCGGGCTTTTATACGATGATGGACAGATGATCAACAGTAACGTAATCAACCACGTGACCAAAGCGCGCTTGGGTGACAACAACAATGGCTGCCGCTGGAGAGTTGAGGTGAGTAGATTCTGCTATTAGGTCTGTTCTAGAAGATATCGACAGCAAATTAATTTTAAAGAGGAACAGAGAAACGCCATCAAGGCATTTGTTGAAAAGAAAGATGTTTTTGGCGTCCTTCCTTACGGGATTGGGCAAAAGTTTAATGTATCAGCTGGCTCCCTTGGTCGCTTAACAACATACGTCACACACTCCGTTGCTCTTATTGGTTGTAGGTCTATCCAATTGAGTGCAGAGGCATTTTTTTCCTGGTTAGTTCGAAACACCCCCATAATCACAGCTCTATGGAGCAGCATCAGACTCATTCTGACTAGAACTGAGTCGGTTTACGTCAGGCTAGTAAAAACCTGCCGATTAAAGGTTTCTAGGAAATGACATCAGATAATGAATATTTACACATCCTAATGGTTAAGAACTTCTTCAGGTAGCGATGTTGAACCAGGAGTCAAACATGAACCCAAAGCTTGGAGACAGAATAGAACCACATGTGATTCGATCCGTTTGTCTGTGTCGGTCAGATGGACCTCATGCCTTTCGTCAACAAAGCCGGCTGCGAGTGCCTCAACGAGAGCGACGACTGCGGCTTCGACAACTGCCTCATCAAAGACTCATCTTACCTGGAGTCTGACTGCGACGAACAGGTGAAACGTCAGAGTGAGAGAACTTTTCTTCCGCTTTGTTCTCCTTCTATTAACTCAGTGTTTCCTCCTCAAGCTGTTGATAACCATGGCCTTCAACCAGCCTGTCAAGCTGTTCTCCATGAAGCTCCAGTGTTCAGATTTAGGTGAGTTTTCTTCTTTCCTGCAGAAGCGAGGCCTTTAAAATCCAGGAATTCACCTTCTTCCGCATGTTTCCTCCTCAGCTCAGGCCCCAAAGGAGATGAAGATCTTCATCAACCTTCCTCGGTCGATGGGCTTCGACGACGCTGAGCGGAGTGAAGCCACCCAGACCCTGGAGCTGTCTGAGGAAGACTACAAAGACGACGGTCTGATTCCTCTACGCTACGTCAAGTTTCAAAATGTCCAGAGTGTAACGGTGAGGACCTTTAAATGTACTCATTAACAGATTAATCTGGGAAACGGGAAATAAAAAGACGGAAAACAAATGTCAGCAGAAAATACAGATATTGAGAGCAGCAGGGGAAAGAATCAGAGAGAGGAAAAGTGGTCCCTATTAGGGGCTGCAACAACGAATCGGTAAAATCGATAAAAATCGACTTTTAAAAGCGTTGGCAGCGAATTTCATCATCGATTAGTTGTGTGGCGGCGATTATTGCGTCATCCGCAGCGCCGTATTATCACTGCCTCTTGACTGAAAGAGGAAGAAAAATACGGCAGAAGCGGAGTCAAGCGCCCGCAGTTCCAGTGTTGCCAACTCAGCGACTTTTCAGACCCCTCCAGCGACTATTTTTCAAAAAGCGACTAGCGACAAATCTGGCGGTTTTGACGGTGTCACTGGCGGCTTTTGGAGACTCTTCACGTGAAAGCATGTATGCGTTCCTACTCTGCAGGTGGGCGCTTCCCGCAGGAGTCCCTCTCAGCGCTGCAGAAGTCAGAGCCTCAGCGTCCAGACTGCAAAATGAAGCATGCACGCACCGATTGTGAGCGCCAAATTGATCACAATAATTAAAATAGCCTGCGCTTTGTAAAGCGAAAAAAGTGATAACATGCAACTTTTTTGCAAAACAAATTAACATGGCAACGGAAACACCATGTTTGTTTGGTTTTAAAGAAAGCGGAACGTTAGTTTCTCAGGTAGCTCATCTGATGCTTTCCTTAACGTGTTAGTAGGTTACAGACAGTATAAGAGCTGGGTTTATTGTTTTTACTTTTTAATTTCACTTGAATTAGCTTAAGCAGCGTTTATTTTCTATATAAATAAATTAACTTACAAATTATGAGGGCAAGGCTTTTAAAGTTTAAATCTTCTGGCAAAAGATAAAGTAAAGAAGATCCTGCAATTTATGGAAGTAAAGCAGAAAAAGCAGAATCAGCAAGATCAGTAATATGTCAATTAATTATCTGCCACATTCCCATGTAAATATCTGTCTTTGGAGGATGTGTTTTTTAGCACCCCTAGTTCTCTCATTTTTATTCCAAATACAATTTATAATTTGAATCACAGAGCTATTTTTTATCTCTCTATGGTTCAGTATTTTCTCAAGTAGCAACTTTAACTGCTATACTTTCCTGTCTTAAAAGGCAGAACTCTTCTAGTCTAAAAAAACTCATTTGTTGAAATGGGGGGCCTATTGTTTGAGCCCCTTAGGGGCTTTAAAAACAAAAATGTCTTTTTTTGCGCTTTATGAAACAAAGTAGCCTATATTTTGTGGATGTAGAGCTACATTTCTCATGTAAGTTTGGCATTAGTTTTACACAAACATTTATTTTTCATATTGCACCAGTACAGTTAATGAGCAAGCTGTACTTGTGTGCTTGTTTGTTCTGAATAAAATGTTTATTTTGGAATAAAGAGGTTAATATAAAAATATTTTTTGTCCGATTCATCGATTAATCGAAAAATAATCGTCCGATTCATCGATTTTTAAAATAATCGTTAGTTGCAGCCTAGTCCCTATGTCTTCCAGCAGCCTTAGCCTATAGCAGCATAACTAAAGTAGACAGGGTGTCTGCCTCACGGACTAAAACTGGTAGTTGGTTCCACAGGAGGAGCCTGAGAACTAAAAAGATCTGCCTCCCCATTCTACTTTTTAGAAATTTAGAACCACTAGTAAACCTGCAGACTGAGAGCTTAAGTGCTCTGTTAGGAACATATTCCTCATAGTAGAGAATCCTAATGGGAGGATCAGATGTTGGTTTTACACCATGTAGAAGTATGCTGCTGAAGATTCTTAGTCATCCAGATCTGGTTATTCCTAAAAAGTTAAAATCAATCCACTGGATTTTCATTCAAAAATAGCTTTTAAGTTTCCAGGTTTTTATCCCAGCAGCCCAATAAAAGCCTTTTTGTTTGGATTCGAGAAGAAGACCTCTCCTATTCATCCAGGCCAGCTATTCCCTCTATAACGACCCCCTTTGCAGAGGACATAGACAGGTATGGGGCATTACAGGCTAACAAAGAAGCCAAGCGACCCCCCATTCCAAAGGGACCCGTTCCTCCGTTTCTATTTGCATGTTTCTAAAACTAAAACCAGGCTTTTGTTGGGCTGCTGGATAAAACCTGGAACTAAACGCTATTTCTGTTATTTGGAAAATGTTTGAGTTCATGGAAATTTATGATTTTTTTTTTAATATGGAGGTCAAACTAAGAGTCCTTATGTTTCCACAATGCTGTAAACATTTGTATAATCAATAAATGCAAACGTTTCCTTTAACGAAAGCTTGCGTCACAGCCATAGAGGTCAGAGGTCAGAGCCTGCAGCAGGTTTCAGCGCGGCGCCGGGCAGGTGGCTGATGTAAACAAAGCGGTGGGCGTGTCTCAGGCCGTGGAGGCCAAAGGGGGAAAAAGGAAGATAGTTGATGAGAACAGAGGATTCAGAGAAGGATGGAGCGAATCGTTTGCTTTCATTACTAATGAGGAAGGATTGTCTGCATGTTTGCTTTGGAAGGAGAAGCTATCAAATAATAAAAAGATTAATTAGGAAAGGCTTTTCCAGGGACGGCTAAATCTGCAGGACGCCACCAGCTGGGAGGGAGAGAAAAAGAGTACGATCGCAAACTTCTGGATAGAGGAGATGACCTCACCTCATGCTGCCGTGTGACATTTGTTTCAGGATCAACCTTTAATCATGAATGATTATTTTATATTTAAGCCCACGTAGTCATTTTTTATAGTGGGCTAAAACACTTAGAGCTACTCTTAGAGAAGACTTTCCCTTTTTTGCGGCTCCAGACGGATTTATTTTTATTTTTTGTGTTTTTCATCCATAGCGGCTCATTGAGCAGTTTGAGTTTCCGCGTCGCTACCCGATCCGTCCTGCGCAAACAGATATACATCCAGGTTTTCATAAATAATGTAGTTATGGTTTAAAAATTACTTATTTCTATCCTTAACTCTCTAAATAATGCTAAAACACATCTTTATAAAATGTTTTATGACTTTTCTGAGACAATTTTGATGCTTTTTCCATTTTCTCAGTTTAACAGCTTCTCTGATGTCATCATGGGTCACGATCAGAGCTGTAAATCTGATTAAAGCATGTTTATCTGCATTCTAGTTGTTTCAATCTTTAGATTACGCACTATATAGCATAATGTTAACATGAAAGGAAAACATAAAACTCAAAAAGATGAGATTTATGTTTAAATCCAAAGCTGATAGAGTTAGCTCCTGGACGTAGCGTAGCATCCCATTTCCTGTACAGATCAGGAAAGAGGAATAAAAGAGAAAGGATTTTAAGGCTTTATGTTCTCAGGAAATACATTATTAACCTTTAACACGTTATAGTTTAGTACATTTACTATTTTCGGGGAGGAAAAAACATCATTAAGGTCTTTTTTTTTTTTTAATAAAAATCGAGGGCAACCGGGATGAATATCTGGAGGCGCAGATGAGCTGATGATGCAGGACGGATCGGGTAGCGACAAGCCGACCTCTGCTCTATATGAGGCGGTAAAGAGAAACAACCAAAGTTAATAGAGAAAAGAATTCAGTTAGTATAGAGCTGCAATAACTAAACAGGCCAGCAGGAGGCAGATGGGCTCAGCAGAGGTGAGGAAGGGTTATGATCAGCTGTGAATGAAAGATGTCTGTAGAAAGACGTCTTTCTCTGCATCAGAGAAACACCCACCATCATCATCATCCAGCGTCTAACCGAGCCCCCCCCCTCCTCTTCCTCTCTTCTCTAGTTGTTTGTCAAGTCAAACCAGGGAGAGGAGGAGACGACAAAGATCAACTACCTGACGTTCATCGGCACCCCGGTTCAGGCCACTAACATGAACGACTTCAAGAGGGTAAGGAAGCGCCGCCGCCGCCGCCGGTCCGTCATCCGGGCGTTTGGAGCGTCTGCCTCAGCAGTCACCTGTTCCCCCTGCAGGTCGTCGGGAAGAAAGGCGAGAGTCACTGAGCAGCAGAACCCAGTCCAGGGAGGATGAGGAGAAGAGGAAGAGGCCGCGGGAGGAAACCATCCGCAGCGACCGCCATCTTCCCTCCTGCTGCGGCGTTCAGACCTCATTTATATTGTAACTCTGTTGAAATCGCTGTAAATAAAATCCAACCCTTTTTCAAAGGCACCATCTTTCAGGTGGCTTGATTCAGAGCAGCAGACCTAAAGTGCTTTTAACACCTTTAATAAATAATAGAATTACATCAATTATGTCTTAAAGAAGTGAGAAATAATTTAATCATTCTTCTCCTTCCTATAAAATAAAGATGAACAACTTGTTCTGATATAAATAAGATAAAAATGATCCAATGAAAGTGAATCTTCTCAGTTTAATGAGATAAATCAGAATATTTAAAAGGTTATAGATTTCAGACTAGATGGAAGTTTGATGCTGATTCATTTCAGATTTTATTAACTTTGATGTTTGAGTCTCAGTGAATAAAAACCTTCAGATAAAATTCATCTGAGCCTTAAAACAAGGTTTCACTGTGGCTGATCTCCATCCATTCCCATCTAAACATCAATATTTGTACTAAAATATTATTTCTGTGATGATTTATGGACATTAAGATCTAAAGAGAAGCGCCATCTGCTGGTCAGATGCTGTAATTCAGTGAAGGGATAAAGTCAGAGTAAAATAATGTGCAAGAGGGCTGGAAGCTAAAGGGGATTCTGCTGGGAGTTGCAGGGAAGTTGGCTGCCATTCAGCTGGTGTGTTACTGGGAGGGGCCATTTTGAATGGCTGCTGCTGCATGATGCCCAAGTTGCTGAGATGAGGTAAACTTTGACCTTTCTTCATGGCGTAGAGCAGAGAAACTGTTCTGAGTGGTGAATAATTAATCGTTAAGCGTTCTCTCCTGTTGTGTTTTTACACAATGGAGGCTTCAAATCGCGGATCGTTTTCTTCCTCCACCGTTTAACTGGTCCTGATGGGACTGAAAGCCCCTTCCAGAATACCGAGGAGATCCTAAAGGCGTGAGCTGCAGCTGGAGGCAGAGCGTCACAATCCTCAACACCGGAGACAGATCCAGAGCATCTAGAACTGGCACGGTTCTGTGGAGATCAAGTTCTGAGGGATTTGGAAGTCCGTTCTGTTCGTGGAAAGTTTAGTTGAAGGAAAAACTGCTGAAAAGACGAAGCAGCGGCTAGAAAAACTGAAGCCTTGAGAGGATTTTTAAGCAAAGTCAAACAAGAATTTAAGCTTCTTTCACAATGAAGGCGAATACGACCGATTCGGACACGCTTACTCGGCAATATTCGAGTAAAAGTTTTTTTAAAAAAAAGGAGTATTTCAAAAAAAGTTAAAATCAATCCACTGAACTTTGTTCCAAAGATTGAAGACGTTTCTTTTCCCATCCAGGAAGATTTTTCAATTCAAAATGTCTTTTGGAACGACTATAACCTGGATGACTGAGAATCTTCACCTGCATGAAACCTTAAGGAGTATTTTTACTGCGCTGCTCGTCTGGCTTTAACTTTGGTAATATTGTTGTGAATTTTTAATTTTCCTTCAGTAAAAATCTGGTTACTTTGCTACACAGTTACAGGAAACAGCAGCTTCTATCAGTGGAAGTTCTATAATCTGTTCTGACATATAAACAGTTCTTAGGGTCAGGTTTGGTTTTATGTTTTATGGAGAAGGGAAAACAGATTAAGCATGAATTAGTTATTTTGTTATTACATTATTTATATTGTAGTTTTTTTAACTAGCAGAACTCTTTGTTCTGTCAGAGCTGACAGTTTCCTGAATCTGTCCCCAAACTAGAAAACTATCCAGGATTCATGGAGATGTGGCTGCAGAGCTGCAGAAGTCCTCCTCCCATAAAGATCTCACAGCTGCTCAGTCATTTTATGCTCATTTGGATTGAAAACATCAATATTTAGAAATAATAATAATAAAAAAAAGGTTTTTGATTTGTTTTTGAGAACATTTCCAACATTAGAGCCTGGTGCTCTGTATCTACAACTAAATAGTAAAATTTTACCCACATATTCCAACTGTTATACATTCTTATAAACTAATAAATCATCATTTGGTCCTTATTGCTCGGTAATCAGCCCTGTTCTGATCCAGCAGCGTTCGTTCCTCCTTAGTTACAATAATGGAGTCTAAACTAATTACAGACACTTTGGTTAAACAGTAACATGTTATAAACCTGAGAAAGAATGTCTGCTCTACAAACCTCCTCATGCAGGGGAATTATGAGGCCTTACAGGGGAAACAGGCTGAGTGGAAACTTTTATAGTGACTAAATAGAATAAATTAATATATAAAATAAGAGAAACTAAATGTTCTGACTACAGGTGATAATTTTGAATGTTTCTTTAATGACCTCTGGCTGTGGACAGCAGAGGGCGCTGTATTTCATCGGTTTTTATTTTCCTTTTTTTTAACTTAGCACATGTTGAGAAAAAGAAAAGTAATTATTAAAATATCATCTGAAACCATATCTTGGATTATTGGATTAGAGCTGGAATCTCTGAATTATTGGAAAACATTTTGTTCCTCCCTTCACTGTCTGTCAAAGTCCTCTGATCTCTGTTTATTCTCTGATTAGTAGAACAGGGTAAAAGTGAAGCCACCAGCAGCCATATTGGTACTCCCTAGTTAGACCAGGCTCAGTGTAAACAATCTGTGTGCTACAGCATCGTACAACGATGATGTTCTCATTTTCAGGGACTGAAGACTTTTAAAATAAAGATAAATTCATCATCATTTCATAGCATCAGTAGATTAACTTTAACTTAGAATAAAACAATCAGATCATCTCATTGCAGAGTCATTATGACGTCTATAAATCATGTAATATAACATATTATACAAATTAATCACAATAAAATTAATGTGTTAATGAAGCAGAAAAAGACAGATGAGCCAAAAGTGATAAACTGATGATGTAATAAACATGGATTTATTACATTGTTATAGGTATTACATATTACATGTCTGCTAATGCATGTTTATATATATAAACAAGATAATCCACAGTCTGCCATCTTGGTACTCCCCACTTCCAACGGA
>JAGKQL010000065.1:8029648-8080044 GCA_018398635.1 Cyprinodon brontotheroides | reverse complement strand
TATATATATATATATATATATATACATATATGTATGGATTTTATTGCTTAGTTCATCCACTAACTGGGAAATGACCAGTAGAATGCTTCCTGCAGACAGAAACCTGCTGGTTTTAGCATCCAGATGCTGCACAGGGAGGCATTTTGACTGTGCGTCTCCTCGCTTGGAAGTGGGGGAGTACCAAGATGGCAGACTGTGGATTATCTTTTTTTTAAGAGACTCTCCTGTTTTACTTTTGATAAAAAAAAAAAAACAAATCATAATATCTATCCTTTTTGTGTGTAATTTCTATGCTGAAGTTCTTTCCAGGCGGTGTAGAATCTATAGCCGATAGTTCTACACATCAATACATCAGGAGGTTTCTGAAAGTTAAAGGTTCTTTAAAATTAGACCGAAATTATCTAATATTAGAATATCTAATTTGTATTTTCGAGTACTTACGTACTTTCAATAGAGAGTATTTCTCTTTAGTAGATGTTTGACTGAGTAACTTTTATTTGCAGTTGAGTAAGATTTGACTTTGAGTATCAGTAATTTTACTGAAGTACTAAGTACTTCACCCCCCGCTGCTGCTGCCACATAGATCCAAACAGGAAGTGGAAGTGTAGCTGTGACCTAAGCAGAGAGGCGTCTCCTGCCTGTTTGGGCCTGTTTTCAGTCCTGGGGACTCGCTCTGTAAAGGAGGAACCAACCAGTTCCTGTTTGCTGCGTTTCTTCTCCTCTCTGATCCTCAGACCTTCATTAAACCTCATTCCTCATCGCTGATGCCTGGAGAGCTTCAGATTCCTGCAGCGGTTTTCCTTTCACAGATACTGAGATCTGGTTTCCTGTTAAGAACTGATGCAGGTTGAATGGCAGCGGTTTCTGCCGACCTTCAGCAGAACTTTGAGGAACCCAAACACCAGCGTGGAGGTCGTCCCTCTGCTGGTTTATTGTTTCCTCACACAAAGAGAAACCCTGAGAGCCATCAGGCCTCCCCTCCCTCCATGCTGCCTGTTAACCCTCCTCTTGGTTTCTGTCCTTCTTGTTTTCTTTGTTTCACTTCTGAATCTGAGGAGCCCAGCGATGCCAGTCAGTCCTGTAAACTGGTTCCAGCTGGAGTCCAGTCTGCATGTTTTAATGGAGCACTGCAGGAGGGGAGTGTTGCTGTGGATCCAGGTCTGACCGGTTATTTCAAACCTCTCAGTAATGAGTTCATCTCTGCCAGGCGCAGCCCTCCAGTCTGACTCGGAGCCAAACTGGTTTGTGACACGAATGCAGCTCTGAGCTGACGGGACCTGCAGGGTTTCTGGGCCTGACAGGACCTGCAGGATCAGCGCAGGGAGGACAGTTTGATAGGAGGAGGAAGAAACCGTCCTAACGCACAAACAGCGTAACCAAAACACGTCTGAAACAAAGATTCTCGATACTGTGCGGCGTCACAACATCTGATAAAGAAAAGTAAACACCCCTCAGACCGGTTAATACATTATCATCTATGAGAAAAAACTGGAGATATGAGACTGAATCAGAGTCTAATTTAAACTTTAAATCTCAACCTTTAAACTGCAGGACAAAAAAGTAAGAAAAATGTCTGGTTGGTGCGTTTGATCCCCGTTAGATTTATGGAGGAGGTGTTAGCTGCAGCGCAGCAGCTACAGATTATTCCATTAATCCAACTGTTCTTTTTTTTTTTATCAGTCAAAAAGTACTTTAGGGTAAATTTATAAAAATTTCAAAAAGAGGTTTGAGGAAAATAACATTTGTTTCCTTTCATTATTTATATTATTGATTATTTACTAATAAATGTCTACTGGAACTAAAATCAGATCAACGAATCCAAGTTTAAATTCTGCTTCTTTTCTGTCAATCTGCACTAAAATAAAGGAAAGATTAAATGTTGTAGAATATATGACTTTATTATCTTTGTATAAAACAATATTTATTCAGTTAACTTTTATTTATAGAGAACTTTACAAACAAAAGGGCAAAATGGGTTCATTTTTAAAATAGGCATAAAAACTGACCAAAAAGATTCAAACGCCTAAAAAAAAAACTAAAACAGGAAGAAAAATCAAAGGAGATTAAAATGTTCTGACTGATCAGATCAGACTCTGATTGATCGGTCAGAATCAATCCGATCGGATCGATCCGTTATGACCGATCAGCTCTGACCGATTGGCTCTGATTGATTGGTTCTGACTGATTTACTCTGTGCGATCGGTTCTGACTGATCGGTCAAAGCCAATCGGTCAGAATCGATCGGTTCTGATCAATCTTGCACCGTTTGAACAAAGTGTTTTTTCAGATCCTTTATCTCCTCTTTCCTCTCTAACAATCTGAATAATGTTCTGATGAAAGAATCGCTGCTTCAGCCTCGATGTTTGAGCTGAAAAACCCAAATAAGAATGAAAGTGTTCAGATCCAGACCCGCGGAGGCCGATCAGATCCAGACCCGCGGAGGCCGATCAGATCCAGACCCGCGGAGGCCGATCAGATCCAGACCCGCGGAGGCCGATCAGATCCAGACCCGCGGAGGCCGATCAGATCCAGACCACATGAGGCCGATCGAAATCCAGACAGCGAGGAGGCCGATCAGATCCAGACCCGCGGAGGCCGATCAGATCCAGACCCGCGGAGGCCGATCAGATCCAGACCCGCGGAGGCCGATCAGATCAGAACCGCGGAGGCCGATCAGATCCAGACCCGCGGAGGCCGATCAGATCCAGAACCGCGGAGGCCGATCAGATCCAGCTGGGATCTAAAACCGATGAGATTTATGTTTGAGTAAAGCGGCGATGGACGATGATCTGGAGACTTTCACCATCTGGGCCACCGTCCGCGGCCTCTGAGCCGAGGAGGCCGACGACAGATGATGGCGCAGGCGCCGGCGCTGCTTTGGCGGCTTCCAGTCGGGCTCGCTGCTCCCCGCCTCCTCGACCAGCGCGGCTTTAGGCGGCGCCCCGAGCAGCTGCAGGATGTCCGGCGATCTGTCGCTCAGGTACTGCCAGGGCTTCTTCCCCGCCATGTCCCTCAGCTTCACGTTGGCGCCGAACTTCTTCACCAGTAAGCGGATAATGTTCTTGTGGCCGTGGATGGCGGCGATGTGGAGCGGGGTCTGACCGCCCGTGGACTTGGCGTCGATGTCGAAGGTCAGGCCTTTCTGCTCCACTCCGTACCTGAAAGCAAGAGCAGAGCAGCTGAAGCTTCCGGTCCGGCTGAGGGAAGGACGCACCCATCCAAATATCCACACCAACAGGGAACCGGTGATGGATCGGTACCATCGCCGTCGGATGGCAGGACGCCGCCGCTCCTCCCTGAATCTTTAAAGGACATTTATTGCTTTATAGATGCTGTATAGAAAGTTTTTTATATTTGTTCTTTCTCTGCTTCTACCACAGATGATACATTTTTGGGTCTATTCAGAACCAGAGATGGAAAATCCAATCCCAGAATGTACCGCCATGTTTTCCTCCATCCTGGTCACATTAACAGTCTCTGCTGCAGACCTGGAGCTGATCTCTGTACAGATGTTTTACTTCCTGGACCTGGATGCTATGGAAACGGGTCCATCAAGGTGACAGGAGACAGCGAAGGCTGCCTGATATAACCAACTGGAAGTCGTTTTGAAAAGGGGAGCTGTGAAAATTTGTTGGTTTTTTTTGGGATAAATCCAATCATGCTAGGTTGGGTTGCAGGTGCTGCGGCTGGGCCTACCTGTGCAGCTGCCACCAGAGGCGGGCAGACAGTCCCCTGACTCCGTCTGCTCTCCGTTGTCGCGGTGCTAATGTTCTTCCTCACTGGTTGCTGTTTTCCCCAAAAATCTAAAATGTGTTTCTGTGCCGTTTTTTTGTCATTAGACTGTAAATTTACTTGTCTGCTGCCACGAGCGGGATACCTCTTCGGTAACCATTAAGCTTGCGTGACGTTGCCATGGCAATGTAACTTCAGTGAACTGGCATTGATTAGGCCTCAAAATAATTTACGGTAATTAAAGTCATAGGGAAGCGGCCGTTCCAACCGTTTCATTTCCAAATTCTCCTGAATGGTGCCCGACTTTACACGAGTAAATTAAGTGAATGTGATTGGTCGATTATCAAGGGGGCGGGATTGTTGGGGCGGAAGGTTCACAAGCAAGTTTGGTTGTAGCCGGTTTGTGGGAAGCATCTTGCTAACCAGTTAGCATCTTAGTGCTAGCAGGTTCCCAAAGGAGGACGATGACTGACAGCTTAGGCACCTGGACAGAAATGTTTCCAAATGTTGCATTCATGTATCGTAGGAAATTAAAGAACAACCTGGAAATAATCCATGGAGCTGAATTGGGACCATAAAGTTTGTTCAAAAAAATTTTTTTTTAATAAAAAAGAATTATTTGAAACTGAAAAAGAAAATTGAAAACTGGAAAAAAAAGATTTTAAAATGAAAAAAAAAATTGATATTTTTTTTCTATTTGTAAGAGCTGTGGGGGCGGGGCTTAGATGACGGGAATATTTTGTCCAGGCGTTAGTCAGTCATCAATTCACTCCACAGGTAATTTAAGCCCCGCCCCCACAGTCGTTTAAAACAGAAAAAAAATTTATAATTAGTTAATTATAATTATAAAAATGTTGTTTTCAGCTTTTTTTTCTTCAAATCTGTTTATTCAATCTGACTGGATGGTCTGGTTGAACTGGAAAGTGCTCTGAGATGACCGGTGTTGTGAATTAGCGGTATAGAAATAAACTGAATTTAATTTAATATTTCAGTTCAAAATATTATTTTCCTTCTCAAAGAACTTTTTTCAGTAATAAAAAAAAAAAGTTAAGATTTCTTTTCCAAAATAATTTTTCGAAACTTTATGGCCCTTATTTAGCTCCATATATCATCATATGGGTCTAAAAGCAGCCAAACCTGTCAGAGATAACATTTAAAAGATAAAAAAATAATCCTCTGAGCTGAAAGTTGCTGTTGAAAGTTTTCTAGAGGATTAGGGCTTACTGAAAAGTAAACTGATTTTAAATTTTATTTAAAGTTTTAACATGGGAAAAAAGTCAGAATTCTGACTTTTTTCTCATACTATACTGAAATAAAATAAAAATCAGTTAACTTTTTTTTTTTTTTCCAGTGGCCCTAATCCTCTTCCTAAGTAGTTTTCCTTCTGATTTAGAATTAAACATCATTTCCTGCAGCCCAGTCCTTTTCCTGCTTTGCGTAATCCCAAACATCACCTGTGCGTCTCAGAGCTCCAGAGAGCAGCTTACCACAGGGTGTTGAGGACTCGGTGGTCGCCATGTTTGGCGATCCAGTGCAGCACGGTGAAGCCGGAGATGAAGTCCCTGCTTGTTGAGCAGCGTAGGCGTCGTCTCTGAACAGCGTGTAGATGTCGGGCCAGGCGCCCGCCGCCCCCTTCACCATCCAGGCGTGCTCGTTGGCATCCAGAGGAAGCGGCGACTGTGGACCAGAAAAAAAAAACGTCAGACAGAAACACGGTTTGAGAGCTTTCCAAACATCCTATAGGATTTTGGCTTCTGCTTCCTGATAGGCCACCTTCCCAGCAGAGCCCGCCCCCTGCAGTCTGACATCTCTAAGATCTGTTCCTCTGACTCCAGATCTAAACCATCTGGAAGAAGTCAGAGGGAGTCCTCCTTCTCCTCCATTTTTGTTCTGTTCTTTTTGTGTGCAGTAGTAACAGTGCCGCAGCATGATGCTGTCACCGCCGTGCGCGACCTTTGCTTCACCCAAACTAAAAAATCTCATCCTGCAAAAAACATCCATTGTGAAGAAATGACACAAATGAGACATTTCAAATTCAAGCCCACCTCTCCAGCATAGTGAAGGTTCCTCTTGACTTCCTTCCTCCCTTCTACCTCCATCTTGGCCACAGGGCTGGGACAGCGAGGCGGCGTAGCGCAGGACGACAGCGACGAGGATGACAGGTGGTGGGGAAGGCTCAGCGACGAGGAGATCCGCTGCAGGCGCTGCAGTCTGGCGGCCTCGATCTCTGAGCAGGGTTTCTCCAGGTGGAGATGGTCCAGGTCGGTTCCCAAGCTCTGACAATTGCGGTTCCTGAGCCGGCTGCTCATCCGCCGAGCTGCGGATGGGCGGAGCTTCACATGTGGGGAGTTGATGGAGCCGTCGCTGGACTCTGCATCGTCATACAGATCAGCTGCAGGATGGAGGAAACTTTCAATTCTTTATTTTCTACAGATATAAAGAACATTTTTTTAGTTTTTATCTTAGAATGAAAACAAATATTGATTTAAAATTTAAAAATCAGGAAAACGTTTTTAAATCCAAACATCTGCTGATCTGGGCTGCAGCACCAAGGCTGCAAACCTATTGTTGTCATGGAAACATCAGCGTGTTAAGAACATGCAGGGTGGCTTCAGAGTCTGACAACGTCGACAACGTTAGCCAAGATGTTCCGGATCGTTTGTTGAGAAGGACCGCCTCTTTTTCTGAGGCTGGAGATCCGGAAATCACTCTGGAAGAACTTCAAGAAGAACCCGGAACCCTAAAGGTCCTCCATAGCTGAGCAGAGGTAACCTAACCGGCTCCGTAGAGAGGAAGCCTGAAGTCAACCTTCTTCTCCTGAGGTGGGGGCATCTTCTCTCGGATGGAGCGTCTCTGGGTCAGAACCAGGATCCGGATCACTTATCCAGATTTTTCTAATAAAAACTGATCAGGAATGAATTCAGATCAACAGAATAAAGTCCAGATTTTTTACACAAACTTCAGCAGATGTGAACTGATCTATGATCAAAGGAAGAAGACGCCCCCTTTGCTCTGCTAAAATACAGGACAGACACCTGAAGCTCACAACAAACTGAAAACTAAAGCGCCATCACTTCTAGAACATTAGCAGCAGATGGCCGCTCACACTGAAAACCTGGTTCTGCTGGAGGTTTCTTCCTGTTCAAAGGAGTTTTTCCTCTCTTTCTAGCGTCGCTACAAGCATGCTTAGTGTGAGGGATTGCTGAAGAGTCAATGAGTGATGCAATCAGCTGGTTTTCCTTAGATAGAAACTTAGAATTAAATCTGACTGGATGATCTGGTGAACTGGAAGCCAGTGACCTGAGATGACATGATGGGAATTGGAGCTATAGAAATAAACTGAATAGAATTGAATTACCACAGGCGTCCAAAGTATTCATGTTTATTCCTCCAATATAAATCCTGCTGTTTAAAAACACTTTAGTAGAAGTTAGAGGATCAACTTCAACTTTTCACTCCAGTAAAAGTGTAAAAGTATCATTTTTAAAACGACTTAAAGTATAAAAGTAAAAGTAATACAGGAAAAACTGTTAATGCCAGAAGCTTTACTGCTCTACTCTGTTAAAGGAACATTTTTCTACCATTCTGGATGATAAATTCCTTATACTTCATTTACTTAGTTTTATAACTAATAACTTTGCATCATCTTAAAAACCTATTTATTTTGGTATGTGGTGAGCAACTAGTTGGGGCAGCACCGAGTCCAACCACAGAGAAATGAATTGTCTGGATGAAACTAATTACTTTGATGTTTTTTATTCATTTTTAAATACCGAGAGGCCATAAATGAACTAAAATTAAACAAAACTAACGAGTTAATTTATGTAATGTAAGGAATAGAAAGTAAAAAGTCTAAAAAATAATGACTCCAGTAAAGTATAGATAGCCAACATTTCTGCTTCAGTAAGCTAACAAAGTATTTGTACTTTACTTGACTACTCTACAGATTATCCACTAATGTAGCGGGTCTTATACGCCTGCTTTGAAACCACAGTTTAAAGCTAAAATGTTGTAAAACAAACAACAACAAAAAAACTATTGTAACCAACAGCATTGATGCAAAATGTTTGACATTCATCCATTTGAGCGATGAATGAGGAAATAATTGAAGCCGTGATGTTTAACTGAATCCAAAATGAGCTAGAATCACTGCGTCCGACCAGGAAGCTAAAGCTGTAAAACCTCTCAGACAAATTAACAAATGCAACATATATTGAAAGGGATTGAAATGAAGAAACGGGACGCCTCTGAACAGAAGCCTGAGATTTACGGACGTCTAAAAGTCTAAAACGATGATCCACTATTTACATCTGATATGGATCCGACTCTCCAGCCTTTTCTTCTGGAGGCTGAACACTGGATCTTTTCTCACGTCTTTGTTATCTTTTTTATTTGCTTGTTTAACAGTAAAATAAATTAAAAAATCTTTTTACGTCAAACAGCCAAGAACCAAATGAATCACCTTCGAGGCAGAACTACAGCTGGCAGAACGACCCAGAAGATCCATAGTTCAGAATAAGAGCAGATTTTAGATCTCACCTGAGGACAGGTGGACGGGCTTCCCTCTGAGTGGGAACTGCCGGTCGTCATGGAAACGGTGGTCATGGAGATGGTCGGTGGAGTGGTACAGCTGTGACAGCTCTCCCAAAGGTGGCTGTTCATCGTAGAGATTGCCCATAGACTGATGGAGCGGTGTTCTCCCATAAATACGAGGAGCCAGACCGTCCGGCTTGGTCCCGCTGGACTCCTGCAGGACCTCCTGGGATTTCCACACCGCTGCAGGTCCATCTGCCAAAGGAAACAGATAATAAAGAGAGATATATTCTAAAGCTGATGGTTAGAGACGACCTTCATAACAGATCCAGAACCCTTCTCAACCAAGCCAGGAGATGTTCTGAAGGTCCAGACAAAGAAGTGACTCTTACCTCCTCTAGAGCTGCTGGTCCAAGATGGAGAGCAGTCGCCGAGGGACGACCTCCCATCAGAAGGAGGGTTGGAGACGCTGGAGTACGGCGAGGTCCGGCTCAGACCGGGCCCTGGTTCTGAGACCCGAGCAGGATGCTTGGCAGGATGGTGTTCAGACTGCGACGCTTGAAAGTGGCCCTCTACGTCTGAGGGCAGACTGCGTCTCATAGACTCCACAGGTCCTGGTTCCAGTCTGGGCCGGACCTCTGAGGGGGCCTGAGGGGCCAAGATCTCCGAGTCCTGGATGTAAATCTGAGGAACCTTCCTCCCTGAAGAGGAGGTGGGGGGAGTAGGGACCTCAGTGATGCAGGGTGAGGAGGCAGAAAGGGTCCTCCCCGCATCCCCAAGCGGGCCGCTCAGAGGCCAAGGTCCTCCTGCTGAGGCCCGTCGAGTCGGGGCCTCCTCCTCGTCTTCCTCCTCGTAATCTTCATCTTGAGAGATGGCGGTTTTGTAGCTCGGGCGGTGTCTGAAGCGGCGGGTCCGAGTCGTATGGGGCAGAGGAGGCTGATCCTCCTTTTGACCAACTGGTTTCGGGTCAGGGTCCGTCGAAGTGACCTGCTGTCCAACAGGGTCTGGATTCTGAGGGACCTGATGTTCTCTGACGGGTTCTGGATTCTGAGGGACCTGGGGTTTTCTGAAGGGTTCTGGATTTTGAGGGACCTGGGGTTTTCTGACGGGTTCAGGATTCTGAGGGACCTGGGGTTTTCTGACGGGTTCTGGATTTTGAGGGACCTGGTGTTTTCTGACGGGTTCTGGATTCTGAGGGACCTGCTGTCCTCTTACGGGTTCTGGATTCTGAGGGACCTGCTGTCCTCTTACGGGTTCTGGATTCTGAGGGACCTGCTGTCCTCTTACGGGTTCTGGAATGAGTTCCTGATTAGAGTGTTTTTGTTCTCTAAGTGGTTCTGGAATAGGTTCCTCATCAGAACTGATTTGTTCTATGAGGTGTTTTGGGTTCTGAGGGGTCTTTGGTCCCCTCAGAGGTTCAGGATTTTGTTGGATCTGCTGTTCCCTGCCAAGTTCTGGATTGGAGTTCGGATAAGAGGTTCTTTGTGCTCTGATGGGTTCAGGGACAGGAACCTGATAAGGGATCGGCTGTCCCCTCAGAAGTTCTGGATTCTGTTGGATCTGTCCTCTTCTGATGGGTGGGGTCATGAGAATGTGAGGAGACATGTCCCAGCCTCTGAAGGGTTGACCTCTCATGTCCTCATAAGGAATATTCTGTCCTCTGAAGGGTCTGGGGAAGTGGCTGATGAAGTTTTCTCTAAATGGTTCTTGGATCAGATCTTGATGAGCTGTACCCGCTCCTCTGATGGGCGCTAGAACTGGACCTTGATAAACCGTCCGCTGTCCTTGGACCGGTCCAGGGAAGCGGACATGGCGGTTGATGATCTGTCCTCTAAAGAGATCCTGGTGAGTGGCCCTCTGTCCTCCAGGGTGTTCTTGGACATGGTCCTTATGGCCAACGTGTCCTCTGAAGGGTTCTGAGAAGGTTCCCTTAGGTGGGGGATCCCACCTTTGGACTGGGTTTGGGACATGATCCTGACGGCTGACAATGTGTCCCCTGTTGGCTTCTGGAATGGTTCCCTGATGAGGTGAGTGCGATCTTCTGGTAGGAACATGGGCCAGGTCCATCTCCTGCCCTTTGGTCAGTTCAGGTTTGTAATCCTGACGGAGGACAATACGTCCTCTGGTGGGTCCAAAGATCTGCTCCTGATAATGGACCTGCTGTGCTCTGATCGGATCTGGAACCGGGTCCTGATAATGGGTCTGCTGTCCCCTAATCGGATCTGGAACCGGGTCCTGATAATGGACCTGCTGTCCCCTAATCGGTTCTGGAACCGGGTCCTGATAATGGACCTGCTGTCCTCTGATCGGATCAGGAACCGGGTCCTGATAATGGATCTGCTGTCCCCTGATCGGATCGGGAACCGGGTCCTGATAATGGACCTGCTGTCCTCTGATCGGATCAGGAACCGGGTCCTGATAATGGGTCTGCTGTCCCCTGATCGGTTCTGGAACCGGGTCCTGATAATGGACCTGCTGTCCCCTAATCGGATCTGGAATCGGGTCCTGATAATGGACCTGCTGTCCCCTGATCGGATCGGGAACCGGGTCCTGATAATGGGTCTGCTGTCCTCTGATCGGTTCTGGAACCGGGTCCTGATAATGGGTCTGCTGTCCCCTAATCGGATCTGGAACCGGGTCCTGAAAATGGGTCTGCTGTCCTCTGATCGGTTCTGGAACCGGGTCCTGATAATGGATCTGCTGTCCTCTGCTTGGAACCGGGTCCTGATAATGGACCTGCTGTCCCCTGATCGGATCGGGAACCGGGTCCTGAAAATGGGTCTGCTGTCCTCTGATCGGTTCTGGAACCGGGTCCTGATAATGGATCTGCTGTCCTCTGCTTGGAACCGGGTCCTGATAATGGACCTGCTGTCCCCTGATCGGATCGGGAACCGGGTCCTGATAATGGGTCTGCTGTCCTCTGATCGGTTCTGGAACCGGGTCCTGATAATGGATCTGCTGTCCTCTGCTTGGAACCGGGTCCTGATAATGGACCTGCTGTCCCCTGATCGGATCGGGAACCGGGTCCTGATAATGGATCTGCTGTCCTCTGCTTGGAACCGGGTCCTGATAATGGACCTGCTGTCCCCTGATCGGATCGGGAACCGGGTCCTGATAATGGGTCTGCTGTCCCCTAATCGGATCTGGAACCGGGTCCTGATGGGTAACTTGTCTTCTGATCGGTTCTGGAACATCCTCTCTTTCTGGGATCTCCTGTCCACTGACTGGTGCAGGGTTGTAGTCCTGATGTCTCCCAGTTGGACCGGCAGCAGCAGGGACAGAGACCAGTCTGTCTTTTTTGCTCTGATCAGGGGCGGAGGCTGGGACCTGGTGTCCTACCTGGACGGACCCAGCTGCAGATCCAGGACTCAGATCGTCCCTCAGCTTCATGTTGGACCTGTTCTCCAGCTGGTCCTGGTCCGCCTCCATGATGCCTGCCGCCGGCAGGGCGGACCTCCTCCCGGTGGCTCCGACCGGGAGGAGGTCCGCTCCTTCTGTCAGGGCTCCTTCTCCGGGGACATGTCCTCTGTACTTCTTCCTGAGGACCACATTGGACACTCCGTCGATCTTAGTCACTGTCGCCACGGAGTTGACGAACTTTTTGAAGAGTTCTCGGTTCCGGACGTGATCCGGATGTTCCCGCAGGAAGGGCCTGAAGTGGAGCAGCAGGTCCGAGTTCCTCACCGAGCCGCCGCAGCTCTGCAGGAAAACCAGGACCGAGTCCAGAGTGAAGTCTGTGGCCATACTGGGAGCTCCGCTGCCTGCGGGTCTCAAAGGTCGATCACTGGTTTCTGTCGGCTCATCTAAGCCCCGCCCACCGCAAACTCACCTGCTGCATTCCACAAGGTAACCCGGATGTCCGAGCATCACGTGGCTCCTCACATTCTGCTTTAGGAGGAAAAACACAACATTTCAGATTTTATTATAAATCTGGAAGATTTTATCCAAAATTACATCCAGAAAATTAAATTCCCGAGAAAATAGAATCAAATGTTTGTTTCTGATCTTCCTTCATCTGATCCCTGGAGAACTTTAACCCTGTTTAAGCTTTATAGTTTAGATTCATTAAAATGAAAAATCTGATTTAAACATCAACAATCTATGAATGTCTAATGTTGCTGCTTTTACTCCTGTTAAATTTATTGTTTTTATGCTAAACATCTAAATGTAAACATTAACCCGAAAAATGGCGATTTGTAGATATTTCCTCATCAAGGCTGTAAAGTTACAGGAAAGTCTTTGCTTGAACTTGAATTTACATTTAAATCCATAAAAACTAAACTGATTTGTTTAAAGGTGCCAGTGAGAAAATAGGTCTTCTGCTTGTTAATAAAGTTTTAATTTTGTATTTCAAATATGAACCCATGACAGAGGCGGAGCTAGATGGGGGGCCAGGGGGGGCCATGGCCACCCTTAGCCTTTTTTTTTCTCCCTCTAATACAGACAGTGGCAGCAGTAATACTCTCAAGTGGAATATTTAAAACATTTTAATTTTTCATATATTAACAATTACTTGACAACAAACCACTGTGGTTAATTTAATTATAAACATCAATTAATGCTCTTTTCAGAACCAGATTTTGTATTTTATGGGGTAAAGAGAAAATTATGCGTCTCTGAAAGGAGTCTTCATTGAAATCATAGATAAATAACTATTTTAATAAAAACTTAATCAATTTATGAAGATATTAGTTTTGTAAATATCAATTTTATGCAGAATAATTGTTGATAAAAGTAGGTCAGTAATGACAATGGGAAAGATGTTCGATATCCTCTATACCTTTTATCTAGAAATCACAGATGTTTAAATATATGCATCTATCTGTTAGCAAAGGTCTTTATTTAGGCTGTTTTCCTGTTGCAATAGTGTAGATTAACCCTTAAGGTGTCCACTTTCGGCCTTTTATAAAAACTTTCTGGTTACGCCTCTGGCTGGTGGAGATTCAAGGTCATCCAGGTCAGAGTCACTCCAAAAAAAAGAAAATTAAAAACAATTTACCGGACTTGGTTTCCAAGTTTGAAGAAGTTTTGCTTCCAATCCAGGAAGCGTTTTCAATTCAAATGTCAGGTCCCCCCCTTTGGAATGGGGGTCGCTCAAACGACCGTTTCTATTTGCATGTTTTCTAAAGTTCAAAACCAGGCTTTGTTGGGCTGCTGGATAAAAACCTGGAATCTGCAAACGCTATTTCTGACATTTTGATTGAAAAGCTTCCTGGATGGAAGAGAAAGAAAGCGCGTCTTCAGACTTGGAAACAAAAGTCCAGAGGATTGATTTTAATTTTCTTTTTGAAACTAACGTCATTATGATGTTTGGCTGAAATAGAACTGAAAGCAAAACAACAAAGACAAAAGAAATAAAAGCTGCTTCAGGTCACGTATGGATCTCACACATAAACATTGGCTGTGATAATTAAAGTAGAATTCAGAGGAAAGTGTGTTTAATTCTATAAAGAGAATAATAAGTAGGAGCAGCATGATCAGGGTCATGATGTGATTCCAGCAGGAAGCAGAACCTCTGGCAGGTTTGGTCCACGGCGGGACGGCGGGACGGCGCCTCATCAGCGGAAAAAAACAGCCGTTAAATCAACCCTGCTGGATTCATCCTGTCTGATAACTTTATTAGGAAAGAAATCCAAAATGATTTTAAAGGTTTTTATTGGAAGTGTTAGACTGCGGGCCGGCCCAAGGCAGCAGCGAACCAGGCACCAACTAGCAAAAGAGAAATTTTGAAAAATAAAATTTTAAAACTATATAATCATTAAAAAAAGTTTGAAAAAAAAACTGTACAAAAAATTGTATTTAAAAAAAAATATCTAGAAAATTTGAAATAATAAAATGTGAGAAAACAGCAAAGTTACTCTGAGAGCCGATTTTTGATTAAGACGTTCCTGGATTGCATAAAAAAAAAAAATCTATTTATAAAACATTTTCTTTGCAACAATAATAGTGGAGCAAAATTTATTCCATAGATCCAAAGAAAGTACAAATAATTGTGTCTAAAAATGGAATAAACTGTTTGTTAAATCTGTTCATTTATAATATAGGTGAATAAATAAACAACAAAAGTCGCCAACAAAGAAAATATGTGAATGATTATTTATTTAGTCTTTTATTTGGCTTCATAATCCTTGTTGAATCAGTGTGAATCTTTTTTATTTCCAATTAAAAACAGAGAATCTGTGATGTAATCTAACATTTTAACTGGTTTTCCTAAACATCCAGAAGTCCCAGTTTTTCCAGGAAGAACAGAAACAGAAGGAGCTGAAAAAGTGCTTTAATGGAACAAAAACTTCCCCTTAAATAAGGAGTCGTGCTGCTTTTCTCAAACTGATCCTCACAGCCGGACGATCGAAGGCGCTTTTCTGGGACGACCTCTCGGAGGCGAAGGTCCGTCCCTCCGCGGTTCACTGCCAACAAAATTAAATATCTTTGGGAACCATTTTGTTTTTATGTCAAACGGACCAGAGGATCATCGTATCGCCGTGTGATGGAGATCCTCCTGCCTCCTCCATGAGGAGGAGCACTGAGGGAGGAGAAAAGTGCAACAAGCTGCGTGGCGACGGCAGTGACGGCGTTCCTGCTCCGCAAGGGAACTACGTCTCCGTCCTTTACGGTCCAGTCCACGGTCGCCATGTGTGCGACATGTGTGCGGGCGGTCATGGAGGGACGCCTCTATGCAGGTGTCTGGTCCTAAGGAAGGCAGACCTGATGAGGTCCCTTTAAGAACACCTGGGGTCCTACTGAGGTCCCTTTAAGGACAGGTGGGGTCCTACTGAGGTCCCTTTAAGGACAGCTGGGTCCTAATGAGGTCCCTTTAAGGACAGAGGTCCCTTTAAGGACAGAGGTCCCTTTAAGGACAGCTGGGTCCTAATGAGGTCCCTTTAAGGACAGAGGTCCCTTTAAGGACAGCTGGGTCCTACTGAGGTCCCTTTAAGGACACCTGGGGTCCTAATGAGGTCCCTTTAAGGACAGCTGGGGTCTGGATGGGATAATAAATTCATTCATTTGAATCTATCCTTTAAAAACCTCTAAGAATGACACTGTAGGTCGGAGGGTTCTGCTCTTTACATCACAGTGATGTCACAGCAGTGGACCTCACGGAGTGGGCGGGGCTTGGGGTTGAGGGACACAGGGCTGAGCTTGGCGTCCGGCCGCCAGCCTCAGTCAGCTCCGCCGGAAGGCTCTCGGTCAGTCGGCTCAGCTGCTCCTCCCGCCGTCGAATGAGGTCATCGAGGTGCCGCTGGCGAATCAGAAGCGAGGGTTTGGCGCTGACAAACCGGCGGTAGTCTTGCAGCTGCGTTTCGGTGAGGTAGCCGGACAGGATGGCGTTGACCACGCGCTGCCGCCGGTCCAGGTTCTCCTTCAGCTCCCGGGCATCCTCGGTTTGACGGAGCAGCAGAGAACGTTTGTGATGAAGGGAGTCCTGAGGAAGAGGAGGAGGAAACAAGCTTGATCAGAACGTTCTGGAAGCTCCTCTCTGGACTTTAGCAGCTTTTGGAAGATTAATCAATAACATCAATTTATCCACTTTTCTGTTTATCAACATGATATTTAAGGAAAATGAATTTCTATGGTTTCCACGGCTCAGAGCGCCATCACTGCATCACCAGCAACCGGCTGACGGTATCACCACCCGCTGCAAACATTTACTTTGAAATATTTCACTGTTTTCTGTAAAAAACTGTTTTCCCAACACTTTCATAATGTGAACGTCTGGCCCCTTCATTTCAATTCTATTCAGTTTATTTCTATAGCTCCAATTCACATCATGTCATCTCAGGTCACTTTCCAGTTCACCAGATCATCCAGTCAGATTGATTCAAAGTTTTCTATCTAAGGAAAACCAGCTGATTGCATCGACTCATTGACTCTTCAGCAATCCCTCACACTAAGCATGCTTGTAGCGACAGTGGAGAGGAAAAACTCGCTTGAACAGGAAGAAACCTCCAGCAGAACCAGGCTCAGTGTGAGCTGCCATCTGCTGAGGCCCACTGGGGTTCAAGGAGACAGAAGCAGACATAGAAAAAGAAGCATAGATATAAACATTAAAGTCACCTTCCAAAGGGGATGATTGTGAAATAAAATATAGTGTTTTAAAGTAAAAACTTAGATTTCTTTTGTGGTTTTTCTAATGAAACCTAAAGGAGAAATAAAAAGATGGATGATATTTGGTAGGAAAACGATCAGAGAATCCTTCCTTTGTTTCAGACCCATTTTATTTCTCTTTCAGCTTTGAATAATTGGGCTGTAAAAAGTTTGTTTGCCTTTAGATCAACATAATTTACATCCTTCCAGCAGTATTACCATTTTATGCTTCTTCTTTTCATAATAGTTCTAATAATAAAAATGTAGCATCAGTATGAATTATGGGGGATTTTTTATAACATCATTTTGCTTTTTTGACATCTCTGCTAATCTTGGCTAATTCTGTTTTTTTTTTTTTTTACTCATGAATCATCATGTGTTTTATTACATTTAATTGTCCCCTTTTAAATAAATCAACCAAATTAAAGTAATAATAATATTTGGATTCATTGTTAGCAGCTTCCTGTCACAGATTTTCCATATTTCAGCGCCTACTGGATGTTAAGTTAGAGGTTGGCTCCCTCTAGTGGTGGACAGAAGAAATGTGCCTCGTCATACAACAGATCAAACCATCAGTGGAAATTTATACTTCGAACCTGAAAAACTGAGAGAAATTTTGTTTTAACCCAATTATTGATGAGGAATAAATGTGAAACCAGTAGTTCCAGCTGATGGTCTCAGGTTTCCTGAGTTTGATCTTTAGTAATTTCCTTATTTGATCTTGTTTCGTTTCCCAGAAACATTTTTGATTTGTTTTCAGTCCTTCTTTTATTTGAAATGAAAACTTTCTCTACATCTCTAAACTTATACCTTATTAATTATGCTTCTCTGAATGCATTCTATGTTTTTATTTTGTTTATATTTATGTTTTATTTTCTGCAACCAAACCACAGTTTCAGGTCAAACTTTAAATCAAATGGGAGAAACATTTCAGACATTTAGCTTCTGCTTCAGTCAGAAAAGGAGACATGGAGGATTCAGCTGCCAGGATGCAGTAGAAACCTGATCCATGTATCTCTATTCAACAGTTTAGCTTTCATAAAATGTTGCTATGGCAACAAATATAACAAACGTTTCAGTATGAAATTTAGAGCAACTGTTTTATTATAAAAGCTAGTTAGCTACTGTCAATCCGAGCTGAGGCCACGCCCACCACACGTCCTGCGGTCCTCCAGGTTTTTCCTTCCACTGGACAGAAGTAGGGACCTTTTCTAAATTCACCAAGTCAGTTCTTGACTAGAACCCAGGAAAGTCTGGACTCGGGGAGAACGGGGGCACGCAGCATAAATCTGGATCAACTGGAACTGCAGCGTACTGATGACATCACCACATTCAAAGCTAGTGTGGAGCTGCATTTCACCTCCTGTTATTAATAGTCTCTAGATAGTAATAAATTAGGACTTTTTTCATTTAGTGGAGGAATAATAATGAACACAGTCAGATAAACACAAATCAAATGAAAATTTTACCAAATAAAACAACATATTCTCATTATCAGTTCATATGAAATCATACGAAAAGTTATGCACTATTTCGTACGTTTTGGACGTTTTTCCTCAAAAAACCACATCAGTGCGCTGGCAGACAGAAAAAAAAAGCAGATCCGCGGACGGACGTAAAACTGGGAAAAACAGTGCAATCATCACTTCTTCATGTCTCTAACTACGTTGCTTGCTGTTTTTTATCTTAGGGTTAGGGCTAATTGTAATTTATATTCTATATTCGTGAATGGTGCGTCAGATGCGCATGCGCATACGATGTAAAAAAACATCCAAAATGTACGAAATTACGGTGCATAACTTTTCGTACGATTTCATACAAACTCATAATGAGAATACACTGAATAAAACAATCAAACCTCCATCAGAGCCAGCGGTCCTTCACACACGGCTATGCAGAGAGAGGGCTGCTGCAGACGGGCTAACGTTAGCCTGGATGCTGCAGACGGGCTAAAAGCCCTATGCTTCTGTTCTAACTTCTACCCTAAAATCTATCCTCCAGCCCACCAGCAGAGGGCGCTCACTAGCCGACTACATGAGGATCAGAGAGGAAGCCGTGCTGTTGTCTGACAGCAGCCTCTGTAAAAACTTTTTAAGGGAAAGCATAGCATTTAGCATGGTTAGCATCCGTCTGCATAAACCGCTGATGATTCAGACCCTCTGATCAGTCTGACCATGGAATGACCTGGACCGTCTCTCTCTCTCTCTCTCTCTCTCTCGCCCTCTTGCAGCCTAAATGAAGAGGCGTCTCTTTAACATTCTGGCCTCTTTCGTTGCACAGATTCCTTCTGACTTTAATTTAATCGCCATAGAGACCCTGACATCCACTTAAAGTCCTTCACTCTGCAGCAGCTTTGACTCTGAGGGATGTTCAGGGTGACCAGGACGTTAAATCTCTGAGGTTTAGACCGGTGATCATTGCTTCATTCCTGGCTGAAGGAGTGGGGTTTGATTATATGTGAAGATGGCCTGCCGTATGTCTCACCCTCTCCTCAGCAGCGTCCTCCGTCATCAGCTCATCTCTGTCCAGAGAAAGCAAAGCGCTGTCCACTCTGGACAGGCGGCTGCACAGAGACAGCAGCAGGTTGACGATCCTCTCCAGATCTCCTGCAGAAAACAACAACCTCATCAGCTGAGTCTACCGGCAGTGGGTAAAATGGTCGTGAAGCAGGTCTGCCGGCAGGTTTCCTACCAATGTAGATGCTGTACTTCTCCTTCTCGTTGGTTTTGAGCTGTTCCTGAATCAGCGCCTCCACGTTGGCCCCAAGGGCCCGGTGGCCCCGCTGCTCCTCACACAGAGCCTTCTTCTCACGCTGCAGGGCCTCCAGGTTGATCCGCAGGGCCTCACAGAGCTCCACCTGGTGGAGATGAACACAAATAGCACCCTTCTTTAAAAAAAAACACTGATTTATTTCAGCCAATGGCTGAAGTCTGACAGTTTATGAACCTCTAAAGACCATTAAGGGTCAGGATAGAGATAACCAAACACATTCTTTATCTTATTCATATCTTCTTACTTTAAATTTTGTTTGTTACTAGTTTTCTTATTTCTTTCACTTCTTAATCATTTTATGATAATTTACATTCATCCAATATTATCAATAACGCTTGTTTTTAGGATATATTTTAAAGTTATGCTGCCTTCCTTATTTATTTTTTGTTCCATCTCCAGTTTTTATTTGTTGCCGAATGAATTAGATGCAGCTTGCTAATCTGACTCAGACATCGTTAACGCGTCGCGGCCCTTTAATTGGTTTTAGCTCAACTGTTGGTGAGGTTTAATCTGAGGGATTAATCGCTCCTTTGCTTTTTTTTAATATCTTATTGGAAAGTTAGACGTTTACCTTCCTGGTGTTCAGGTCCGTCTCCTCATCCACATCAGTCTCCCCCCGTTGGTCTGCATCAAAGATATCAGCCTGAATCCTTGGAAATCAAAACAACAGATTAATAATCCAGAAAATAATCAGAATTAAATCCAGATTATAATAAGCAAAAAGACAAACAGATTTTTTTTTCCTTTGATTTAAATTAACTTAATTTCCAAATGACTGCAAGTTATTTTCTGATAAATTATAATAATTCACTGAAAATTTATCCTTCAAAAAATTCAGATTTAGAAAGAAGAATAAAAAAACTTAAATAATTTACGTAAAAAAATGTAAGAAATTTGTTTCTTTTTTTCTAAGGGAAAAAATAATGAATTAAAAGTAAATTTAATGTGTGACAGCTTTAACAAATACAGTGAGGAAAATAAGTATTTGAACACCCTGCTACTTAGAAATCATGGAGGCTCTTAGATTGTCATCGTAGCTGTTTAGCTGACATGATCTAAAAAATAAAAAACTGAAATCACAATGAATGACTTTTTTAACTAGCGTATTTTTCATACGAAAAGCTGCTACTTTTTCGCCAAGCTTTGATCTCTGCCTCTTATCGTCGCCTTTTCCAAGGAATTCTTCATGGTTTTAATGACATCAGCGGATGTTTTGGTTTGTTGCGTCGTACGGCTCTCCTTTACCTGGCAGAAGGTCATGTGATCAGACACACAGTATCCATGGAAAGGAGTGGTATGTTGGTCACATGTCCGTCCGCCAGGCAAAGTAGTGCCGTTCGACTGTGCGCGAAAAAGAGCAACTGCAGTGACATCGGTTGGTTCAAAGTAGCGCTACAGGTTCAGGATGATCAACAGTCACTGAAACTGCTCGCATGCGAAAAAAAGCAAGTTTCCCCAAGTCTGCCAGTGGATTCTGACGGCGTGGAGAAGTGTCAAACATCCACCATCATCAGTGGCGGTTCTAGACCAAATGTACCAGGGGGCCAGGAGGGGGCCAGGGGGGCCATCGGGTTTTCATGGGGGAACAGAAAAGCATGAAATAAAAAATATATTAAGAGATCTGCATGAAGTCAAATTTCTATTCAATTAGGTTTAGTTAAATTTCTATTTCTTATTAGGTCCATATATATTCACAAATTAGCAATTTTACATATTTTTGACTTAATTTAAGTTAAAATATCAGTTTTCTCTCAAATCTGAATTAGAATTCAAGAAATACTGATAAATTTGGCTGTAAAGATTGGAGTATTGTTTAAAAATGTGTTTTGAAAAAAACATTTTAGATGAAAGCTGGGATCCGATCTCAAAATAGAACTTTTTGGTCATAATTCCACAGACCGTGTTTGGAGGAAAAAGAACACCTTCCTTACTGTGAAGCATGGGGGTGGTAGCATCATGAGTTGGGATTGTTTTTCTGCACATGGGACAGGCCGACTGCACTACATTAATGACCTCTCCTTATTACAGCATTGAAGATGGATGGAGGCTGGGTCTTCCAGCATCACCATGGCCTGAAGCACACAGCCAGGATAACCAACGATTGGCTCTGGAAGGAGCAGATCTAGGTTCTGGTGTGGCCTAGCCAGTCTCTAGACCTAAACCCAATAGAGAATCTTTGGAGGGAGCTCAAGCTCTGTGTTTCTCAGCGACAGCCCAGAAACCTGCCTGATCTAGAGAAGATCTGAGTGGAGGAATGGGCCAAAATCCCTCCTACAGTGTGTGCAAACCTGGTGAAAACCTACAGGAAACGTTTGACCTCTGGAACTGCAAACAAAGACTACTGGACCAAATATTAACATTGATTTTCTCAGGTGTTCAGATACAGTTTTATCATACCAATAAATAGTAAAAAAAAAAAAAACATATATTATGATTTCAGAATATTTTTGTTTTTTTAGATTATGTCTCTCACTGTGGAAATGCACCTACAGTGATCATTTCAGACCCGCCATGATTTCTAAGTGAAAGAACTGAACAGTTGTGAAAGAAACAGTTTTAAAATGACACTTTATACTAAAATAAAATTATAATCAAGATAAAATCTAAAGCAATTAACTGATTACAAAATAATTCTTTTCAACTTTGCATCGTGAAACAATTTTAAGGCTGAATAAATATGTTCTCTAATATCTGACTGGAAATATGTGAAAGTCTGTAGATAAATCTTAAAAAGCAGGAAAAGCTTCAAAAGTGACTGAATTACAGCAGAGATAAAGTTTTTCACACGTTCGACTGCAGCTGTTGTTCTAAAAGGTGGAAAAACCAGTTTACTTTTTCAAACCAGGACTGGGTGGTTTGGACTTTTTGCTCCTTCATAAACAACTAACTTCATTTAAAACACAGAAATATGTTTAACTTGTTTGTCTTACATGCAAATTAGTTTGGTCTGAAACATCTGGATGTGAGAAAAGTACAAAAATCATTACATTACTTTATTTGATGAATGACTAACATTTACTTTTAAATGTTTTCTTTATTTATTTACTTAGTCTTTTTAAAATGAATGAATAAAAATTATTTATTTTCTTAATGTATTGACTTATTTATGAATATAAATGGACCAAATGTTAGCAGTTACAGCAGCTGACCACTAGATGTCAGTGTTGACCAACAGCAGAAGGCCACCAGGTTCTCCTGAGCTTTTCTTGGTCAGATTGTCTCCATTTTACTGTCACTTTCAGGTCAAAGTGTGTTTTTGAGCGTGAGGACATTTGAGGAAAGACTGAGGAAACGTTTGGAGGCTGAAATCTGGCTGCTGTGAAGCAGTGATCAGGTTAGTCTGGTCTCTCCAGTCTTTCCTGAAGATGCCACCTCAGACTGGCTCTGACAGTCAGCCAAGAAAAACACTCTGTGACCTCCAGGTTACCTCATCGCTCCAGCTGACAGCGAGTTCTGAAGGCTTTACATCCCCTCAAGCTAAAGTGTTGACTTCCGGTATTGAAATTTTGTTCTTTCACTGAACATTCAGTTCATTAGAAACATGTTTTCTAATTAGAAACATGTTTCTAATGAACATCCAGTTCATGCTCAGCATGTCGCTTTCTTTTCAGAGGTCTTCCTCCGCTCCGTCAGCAGCGATAAGGAGTTTGTCAGCGAACACAGTCTGAGTGATAAAGGCTTTTTCTTCAAGGTTTCTCCCTGATCTTCAGCTGCTTAAAGCTCAGCCTGCTGTTGACCTCAGCAGGTATAAACATGCTGATTGTGACCTTCTGTCTGACACAGAAAACTGACACAGCTGCAGCTTCTACCTGAACACTAACAAACATTGTCCTGATTAAAAGCTGCTTAAGGAGCAATCAAACCCAAGACTGGGAAATAATCTTAGTATCTGTCCAGAAAAAAATCTGGCTGAAGTCTAAGATCAGTTTGGAATAATAAATATTCACTTTCATTTAAAGCTTCACGTTAAAAATTCTGGTTTTTATGTTTCTTTTCTTTTTTTTTTTTTTTATATCCTTCAGTTTTCTTTTGAAAGAACTCCCAGTTTAAAGACCTTCATTTTGAAAGTCTGGGCTAAAAGTATTGCATTAAATGTTTCAGCTCTTATTTTGAAAGTTCTGTTAAATCCTCATTTGTAAACCTGTAAACCCCTAAAATTAGTCAAAGCACAAAATTGAGATCAACACACAAAGAACAAAGTATAGAAAAATGCTGCAATCATGTAAAACTGAGCTGCAAATACATAAATGTTGTTAATACAGAAAACACATGCAAAGCAAAAAGTAGCAAAAACAAAGCTTTTTAAAAGGTAAAAGTCGCAGCAGTGTCTATGTTCTGGTCCCATATAAGCGGATAATCATCGCCCCCTAGTGGTCTGGAGTATTTTCATTAGAAAGTTGTTTTAACTACTTGCTGCATTTTTACTCTCCATGTTTTTGGTGTTAGCATCGTCTATGTTTGCCATTCTTTGCTGAACCTTCTGAATTTGGTGTGAAATCAAAAGACATTTGCACCTCAATTTGACCAATCAGAGGCCTCCTGTCCTGTCTACTCAAAAAAACTAGATTTATGTTTAAATCTGAAGCTGATAGAGTTAGCTCCAGGACGTAGCGTCGGATCCCATTTCCTGTACTGATCGGGCACAGAGTGATAAAACAGAAAGGATTTTAAGGCCTTTATTTTCTCAGGAAATACATTATTAACCTTTAAAACGTTATAGTTTATAGTATAATTTTTGGGGAGGGAAAAACGTAATCTAGGTCTTTTTAACAAAATAAAATTGAGGGTGACTTGAATGTATATCTGGATACGTAAATAAGCTGATAATGCATGCGCAGGACGGATCGTGCTTCCAGGGCCGATCGGGTAGTGACGGGTGCAGCAGAGTGTCTACGGAAGGGGCGGGGCATATCTGCGTTAACTGCAACACACGCAGACGACCTGGTTTCTGAGCATAAACCAGCCTTAAAGGGTCACTGGCTGCTAAGCTGCAAACATTTGTGGGATTTTTCCAACTCTGCAGGATTAGCAAACCGAAAAATCACGACAGAACCAGAATAATCCTGAAATATTCCTCGACTCACGTCATGTATTCCAGCTGGATCTAAAGGATCAAATCAGAAACAGCAGTTTCACCTGGAACTCGTATTATTGTAAGGTCTGAAGCACCTTTCACTCCAGGATGAACCGCCTTTCTGCTCCTCCTGGGCTCCAGCAGTCGGGCTGCTGTTGGAAAAGATCTCCTCCATCAGCTTCATAGTGCTCTCACCCCCCCAGGTGTCCAGCAGGGGCGCCAGAGAGCGCTCCTGCGACACCTAAACACCAGAACACAGAGCAAAAAACCAAACATTAAGCAGATTTAAGCAGCAATAAATCACATTCTGCTCAGTTTGAAGTGAAATCCACTTTTTTTTTTCAGAAGAACATTTAAAAACAACAACAAAACTGAACTAAAAAAAGATCATCCATCAGAGAATCTGATCTAATACCATCCATTTAGTTTTAGTTCTTTTTTTGCGCTCTATAAAAGCTACCAGGAGTCAAACTACAGACCAGCTGACGAGCCAGCGCCTCCACTCTCAGCTCCTCTGCTGTCTTCTCCCTCTTGGGCAGCGGGTCGTACTCAAAGACGAAGACGTCCTCGGCGTCGGTGGACGTACCGACGGAGCTGGACGGCTGCGGCTTTGAGGGAGGAGGGGACTGAGCCGAGGACCTCCGGGCCGGTTCAGAGATGTTCACGGTCTCTGGGTCAGAGCTTTGAAGAGCAGAGGGACAGTTAGTGGGCAGAAGGTTAAACGGTTAATCTGGATGTTTGGGAACAAACCTCTGTAACGGCTGATGTTCAGGTTCCATCTCAGCTGGAGGAGGTGGGGGAGGAGGAAAGTCCTCCATGATGTCCATGTCCCTAAAGGGTGGCGTTAGAGGAGGGGGAGGGGGAGGAGGTGAAGGATTTTGGAGGAAGACCTCATCAAACTCCCCCTGAAGGTTTCCCGTTGACGTCTGCAGCTCCTGCTGCTCAAAGTATCCGAGGAGGCTGGATTCAGAGATCCGGAGGGAGGACAGGTGTGGATGGGCTACCTGATGGGAGGGTGTGGGGCTCCCACTGGTGTATGGTGGTGGGGCCGATGTGACTGGTGACACTGGTTTGCCGTTTTCAGCAGTACTTCCTATCAAGTCCAAACTGAGGGCTCTGCCTCGGAGTCCGTCCCTCGACGCTTCGTCTAACATTCTGCCGTCGCTCAGACTGTGTCTCGTCGGTCTGTCTCCGTTTCCACCGGCGGCGTTTTTCCCTCGTTCTCCATCACTGGTCGGCTGGACCTCCGGGAAAGAAATGGAGTCCAGGTTGGCCTGGCTTAGCCTCTCAGCCGCTCTCCACTCAGCAGCGCCACCTTCCTGCTGACGCTCAGCAGGAGAGAAGGGGCAGGGGAGGCCGACAGAGGCTGCTAAGGTGGAGGTGCTGTAGGCTTTGACACGTTCCGCGTTCCTCTGTCGCTCCCTGCGACTGACGGGAGGGTGAGAGACGTCTGGAAGCAGAGGAGAGAAAAGATCCCAGCCTCAGTTTGGAGGGAAATGATTTAATACTGTTAGATTTCTGAGTGCATTAACCACCTCACCTGGAGAAGACGCTGCAGGCTGGAGATCGCTGTCCCTGTGCTGGGAGGACTGAGGAGGATTAAGGCTTTCTGATGCGTGGATGTTCACAGGTCTGACAGACAAAGAAATAAAAACATTTTAATGTTAATTAGACCTTATGTGTAAATAATATAGCAGGCCTACAAGAATCAACTAAAATGTTTACAATCAGAGGTAATATTAAAAATGCAAATAGCTTCTGTGCATCTTTTTAAAATGTTCTCTTAACTTCATTTGATTCTCTTTTTTATCTTGGGTAATGTTATTCTAACTCCAGCTCCCCCTGTTCTCCACCGTTTAGACAACATTAATCATGTATTCTTGTCTTTCAAATGAAAATAAAAATTCCTCCATTCTCTGTAGCTCTTTGACCCCTAAATGTTTAACCATATGGAAAATGGTAAATAATGGAAATAAATAAAGAGTTTTAATCTGCATCTATTCATTAATCTTCTATCAGGTGTATTCTCTTCTCCCTGAACTTAATTTTCCAGCAACATTTTAGTAACTTCTAATTCAGAACCAGGATAAAAATAGAGCTACATGTAACAGAATAGAAGCAAAGTTTAGATTGTATCTATCCTTTTGCTTCCTGCCACCCTTTCATCCCTCTTTGGTTTTCACTCTCATTATATCTCTTCTCAATGACTCCAACATTAATTCCTCATTTATTTATTTTTTTCACTGTGTTTTTGTCCCTTTTATCCATAAATATTACTCCTCTGTGACTCTGAGACGTCCAAACATTTATGTTGTTGGTTTATGTTGTTGAACACAGACAGCAAACCATCATCATCTTTAGAGCAGATCTTATATTCCTACAGGATGCTTACAAAGAGGTCTAACATGTACTTCTGGTGTTACTGACAGAGTATTAGTTTGGACCATCCTTCCATTGTCTTACAAGCTTAAATCCCTACTGGGCTGGCGAGGGTTGCTGGTGTCTACGGGCAAGAGGCGGGGTCCACCCTGAACAGGTAGCTATTCCATTGCAGTATTAGTTTGGACCAGTTAGCATAATAAGTTTCATATATCTTCCAGCTTTTAACAGTATTTAATCAAGTGTTTTTCAATATTTAAAATGATGAATATCTTTTTATCTAACAAACAACTATGATATCTGCTTTCAATGACTTTTATTCATTGATTATATAATCAAAGATATTACGGAATAAAGATATAAGCCATAAAGATTGATGCTAACATATAATTGCTAAAGCTAGCTTACTTTTATCAAAAAACATACCTGTCATATATTTTGTTTTCACCATAGGTCCCCTATGAGTAATAAGGTAATAGATGGTCACCTGTTTACTAAGAACTCTGCAGGTAAGATAAGCAACTTCTCTGTTTAAGAAACTTCTCTGTGACCCATTAGAAACCGAAAGGATCCTGTCAGTTTGCAGTAATTATTCTTCAGGTATCCCTTGGGTACCCCATTAAGTACACTTTAGGTAACCTGTAAGTTCTACATTGGACAATAGTAAGTTTTAATTGTTTTTGGTAAAGCTTCTAGTTAGAGTGGCTCAGGTTATCCTGATCTATCTCTATAGTTATGCTGCTATAGGCTTGGACTGCTGGAGGACATAGGGACCCCTTTTTCATCATTCTGCTTCATTCTATCTCTATTCTCCCACTCTGCAGAATCTGTTAGTTCAATCTCTAACGTTCTGCTCTCTCACAGTGTGAGCAGGTAGATCGCATCAGAGCGTTGTGTCGCACAGTGAGAGAACAAACATGTTGAGCTGTGAACTTTTAAACCCTGCGGTTTCGTGGTACAGTCTAAGATGTAGCTGTGTGCAACAATTGAAAAAGGGCAGGACTAAGATAACTATCAGACACATATTAAAACACTTAAAGTAAAAAAGTATATATAGATACTATATAGACACCATTTATATAGTTTCAATGCAAGGAAAGATAATTTTGGGGAGACTTACATTTAAATAAAACCAAGAGAGACCTGTGGAAGGTCTGTTTGAATGTTCTATGAATGAAGATACATCCTACCTGTCTGCAGCCAGAGCACAGCGTCCAGATTCAGAGAAGGAGACACCAAACATCTTGACATCTCCTGAAAATAAGTTCTGACACACAAAATGTTCTGTCAGTGCGACTCCCTTCTTAGCATGGGGCCTCTCCTGGTACAGTAATTTGTAAAAGCTTGTAAGCTTATCTTAAGATTACCTGGTCAGGTTTCTCTGTGGTTGGAGACGAGCGAGAGCGAGCGTGTTTGGGTGAGTGTTGCTTCTCCAAACGCTCCAGGAGATCCTCAGCAGAGGCCGACCTCCCAGACCTGCGACCTGACCCGGCCCTCTGCAAAGCCTCGTTGAGTTTCGGAGAGAGTCCAGGCTTCTGTTGTGGTTCAGCGTTCTGCCTTTCTTGGCCACGGTGCGAATCTTTCCTCGAAGACCGACTGTAATTGTTTATTCCTTCTTCAGGTTTCAGATCTTGGATGATTTGGGTATTTAGATCAAGACTGGAGCTGGAATAAGAACTGAGACAATGCAGACCTTTAGGAAGAGCAGGAAAAGATCCACAACCATCAAAAACAATCTGCTGGCAATGCTATCCACTGAACTCCACTTGGTAGCGTCTAAAACCAGGCAGTAAAGCAGGTGTCTGAGGTTGTTTACCCAGGAATCGGTTGAGCTGGAGGTCTGGGAGTCGTCACCCTGCCTGGATAGAAAAGGTTTGATTGAAAGCTCCTCAGGTCAGATCCAAGAGTAAGGGTGGAGCAGAGCGAGCTCTCTTCAGAAAGGATGCCCTGATCTTGGTCGATGTCCTGGACGGAGAGAAGGCTGGAGCTGGAGGAGAGGCTGTACGCGTCTATGGAACAGGAGAAGACAGATATGTGTCATTAGCAGAAAAACTTCACGACATTCAGTTGTTTTGGAACAGGGACACAGCAACATGGCGCTGAACACCATGACAAACCAAACAGGACCCGGATCTTCACTGACCTGTGTGGAAGCCCTGCTCAGGCTGGAAAAACGCACTGCGTGGCCTTGGTCCACTCCTGTGCCCCCCCTCTTCTCTCCTGACTCCTCGCTTCCTCTCCACGTACTCCATCAGAGCGTCTTGGCGAACTTGCCGTAGATCAGACCTCGACACAGCTCCAGTACCAACATGACTTGCTGCAAGTTCAAACATCTTCCGTCGGTCTGCTACACTAGTTTCTGAAGAACCAGAAGACATTAGACAATGACCAGGTGAACAACTGTTTTTAGACACTACTGAGATCCTTTTACCTCCTCCGCGCCGGAAGAGGGCAGCCGTTTCTGGATCCGAAACTCCAACTTTATTCATATTCTCGGGTTCTGAGTAGGAGCGTTTCTTCTTGTCCGCTGTCAGACGTTTGCGGCCACAAATCCTTGTCAAAGGAGGAGGTCCAACGGGTGGAACGCTGGGGAGGGGTGGCGGGCTATGGGCTCCATTGTCTGGGCTGACAACATGCCTCTCCTTCGGCGTATGGGGGGAAGTGACTTGTGGGTGATGGGTAATGGCAATGCTCTGGGGTTTGGGCTTGGTTTTTGGACCTTTTTTCTCCAGCGAGTGGTACCTAGCAGGAACGGGGAAAGGCTGAGGACCACTTGAGGAGCTTTGATCTCTCTGTCTGGAGGAAGTGCACTGGGTAGCTCTCACAGAATCCTTGCAAGATCTGCTTGTAGAAATACCCAACATCAGGTCAAGAACATACTCATGTTGGAGAACTCTGAACCTTGTTAGCTTTCTGACCTGCTAGAGGATGTGTCCTGCAGGGGATCCGGTACCTCCTGGAGTTCCTGCTGCCAATGGGAGTTCTTGTTGACTTCTCCTTCCTTTGAGCCATCCAGCTGAAAGCTGCTGCGGCTTCTCTGCAGGGCTGAAAGAGGATCAGCTGGAGTCCTGAAAGACAAACAGCAGGAAGTTCACCTTTGAATGTGCAACTCTGGCCATAGTCAGAATAAATCCAGGAAAGCAGAAATGCTTTTAGGATTAGGCAAGTATAAGCTGAGATAAACACCAGAATCAAGAGCCAGAAAAATCAGTGAAAAGAAAGAACAATCCATATTCTAATACCCCATAGAACCGTCTCAGAAGCAGTGGCTCAGTCCAGACATTTCCTGACTGATTCGATCAACTCTTCATGTTGTTGTGAGCAAATTCACCACTGCTCTTCTTTTCAGGGCTGCTTCAGTAGATGGAGGCATGCATACATTTTATCTTTGCACATCTCCCAACACAGCGTTTTCAATCGGGTTGAGGGCGGATGCCTGAACTTTGACTAGACCACTGCAATGCTGTGTTTCTTTCATTTTTAGGCATTCTGTATAAAATCTAATGCTGCTTTTGGATCCATGTTCCTTTGACGCCTACCTATGACTTTAGGAAACTTTGGAGCACAAAAGAGTTTGGGATCACGTCGACAACTGCAAGGTACCCTATTCAAGCGGATGCATTTGTCAAAAGTACAGTGCTTCTAAAATCTCATACTTGGTTCAGTTGCTATGCTGCAAACCAACTGTAAGTCATGCTGCTATTCCTTAAAGAGAAATGAGACTAGCATATTTTTCATCTTCCACCTATCCAGGAACGGGTTTTGGGGGCAGCAGTCTCAGCAGAGACTCCCTGACTTCCCTCTCCTCAGAAACCTCCTACAGGTCTGCTGTAGGAGACATAGTCCCTGCAGAGAGTCCAGGGTCATCCCCTGGGCCTCCTCTAGGTGGACTGTGCCTGGAAGCATCTCCTTAGGGAGGCATTCAGGGGGCATCGGAAAAAGACGTCCGAGCCACCTCTGCTGACTCATCTTGAACTGGAGAAGCGGTGTTCTGTCAGAACAGCATATGCTGTCAGATCGGCATACGTTGTTCTAATACACATGTGCAACAGAGAATTATTCCCACATTGAATTTTAGTTATTTAAGTAGTAAAAAAAAACATGTGCAGGGAATTTAAATGTGGTTCGATTAGGTTATGTTTGAAATCATAGAAAACATTGCATGTGGTTTATATTGTGACTGAATTCATTCAGGTTAGATAAAAACTAATCGTATGCCGATCTGACAGCGTATGTTGATCTGACAGAACAGCGGCTCCACTCCAAGCCTCTCTCAGATGGCCAAGCTCCTCACCCTACCTCTGAGGGAGTGACTAGCCACCCTACGGCGGAAGCTCATTTCAGCCACTCGTATCCAGGATCTTGTTCTTTCAACCATGGTCCTAATTTCATGGCCATAATTGAGGGTAGGAATATAGACCGGAAACTTTCCCTTTTGGCTCAGCTGCACCAGTCTGCCATTGGTGGTTTGCCACCAGTCGATCTTCCACTCCATGATTCCCTCATTCCTTAAAGGAAATCCAAGGTACTTGAACTTCTCATTTTGAGAAAATAGGCTTTCTCTCTCAACCCTTCCCAACCAACACTACTTGTTCAGTTTGTCTCTAGTCCTGTGGCGGACCTTAGCCTTGGACCCGCTAACTGAGGCTTGTAGAGTCTGAGCTAAGGCTTTTTCAGTTGAACATTCTCTTGTTTCCATTTAGACTTTCCAACCTGTTCCTCATGAATTCATTGCTGGCTCCTCGGTAACTCATCGTCCTGTGGGTTTTGGTCCCTTTCGTGCTCCTCTCCAGCATATTTCTGATGTCCTCTGCTCCACATGGGTAACTTCGACCTTTTTCAGTCATCTGAATAAAAATCATAAACATAAAGTAGCAGATTTGTAAAAATTGCTTTAGAAATCTGATGCATTTAAGTTGAGGTTGCAGGAAATCTGAATTTCGGTGAGAAGACTCACCCCTATATGTAGAGCTTTGCTATAGGAGTTGCTGCTGTGGCTGCGTTGTTTCCCCCCCTCTTTCCGACGCTCAAAGTGACTGATTTTTTCCAGAACGGAGAGACTGCGGGCTGGGCTGTTGGTGCCATTGCTGCCATGACTGTTGGGGCTGGCGCAGCGTTGGACCTCAGCGAGAGCAATCTCCAGGCGGGTCAGAGGATGCTCAAAGTCCGAGTCTCTGTGCTTCCAGTGCTGGTGCTGAGAAGCTGCTGAGCCAGGACCGGCGGTGGGGGCCACCTGGCCCTGGGCAACCCTTGAAGATTCGGATGGTTCTGAATGAACACCAGACTGGTCTCTTGGTCTGAGTGAAAAGAAGCACAACATCATCATGAAAGATTAAGCGAAAGGAGGCTGTGAATGAAGCAGCAGGAGGATCCCGTACGTACCGGGTCTTGTCTCTTGAGTCACTCCTCTCCTGGCAGGGTAAGGTTCTAAGATCTGGGACTGAGTGGACTGGACTAATCCTGAGTTCATGGTTCTGTTCTTGTTGGTCTTCCTGGCTTAAAAGTGATTCCTGGAAGTTCTGGCTGAGTGGTCCATAGTTTCTGGAAGGTTTTTGGGGTCGAGTCGGACCCTCGGATCCACCTCCAGAAGGTTTTGCATGCGGCCTCTGGGCGTCGCTGTCGGACTCCGGCTGCTGGTGCCAACTAAAGAGACCCGATTTAGTTAAAATGAGCAGAAAAAACAAGAAAACAACAACTCTTCAACATGAAAACAATAAATAGACTGCCTCTTCTCTGGTTTAGGGAGTAACTAAATCCAAAGCTCACCTGTCTGCCTCTGGAACCCGAGACCTGAGCTGTGAAGAGCTGGGTCCGGAATAGGAGGAGCGAGAATAGGCTGAAGAAGTTATACTTTGGTGGCCATTTTCTGCAACTGATGCTGGTTCATCCCTCACCCCCTCGCTCCTGACTCCCTGCTGCCGGCCACTCTCCTTGGTCAGGGCTACATAGACCCCAGAAGGACCTGGACCAGAGCTTGGTATCTGGGCGTACTGTGGCTCAGGCTGGGGAACTGGGTATACGCTGGCAGGAAGAATAAGACGGCTTGGCGGGGGGGAGGGTAGGGGCTCGGTTGGGGACGGGGGCTGGGAGAACCCTCCGCCCTGTCTGGGCTTTATGGTGGGACTGCTCTCTGGACTCTTCTCCATCACAGTGTGGAGCTGCCCTTCAGCGCCATATGATCCTTTTGCTGTAACAAAGGTGAAACATCAGCGTTTGTCGGGTAAATTTCTCATCTGAACAGGATTTCCTTCTTCTTTTCTATGAAAGTCTTTTTAATCTGTAGCTCTCCAGGCTTTCTGATCATCTATGAAAAGTTTATGACCCAATATGTGGAGACCCCAGGGTACAGTCCATTACTGTCTTTGTCCCATGCATCTCTTTTGGGTTGAACTTTGGAAAGACATATATCTACGTTTCCTCAGATTAGTGATTTATTCTGTGAGACATATAGAAAGCCTAGAAAACTGCTGACCAAAACCTCCATAGGAGACTGCAGGAACTTATTTCCCTTTACTCTAGAGCAGGCCTGCCCAAAGTCGGCCCTCAAGGGCCACTATCCTGCACGAATGATGCTACGTTCACACCTAAAGCGCTTTGGAAATGTTCATTTACTGTCTGGAAAGCTGTAATAAACAAAATTTCATTTTGTATATACTCTGTGTTAACAAAATGAAAATAAAAGTTGTCTAAGTTTAAGTTTGGGCAGCAGAAGCAGCTGGTTTACATGTAAAGTCTACGGTTGATGCGCATCAAAAGGTCCTGCAGCGTCTGGAGCAGCAGGAGAAGCACGCCATGAGCTTCTAAGCATCTGAGGCGTGACGCGCTTCAGAAGCAGCAGCTGCTGAAGTTGGAAATATTGAGCTATAGCTGCTGGACGGGCCGCATGAACCAATGAGAGAAGCTGATCTGGGGAGCTGGCAGGGAGTCAGACGCAGCACTGCTGATGCAGAGCGCTATGATCGCTCCTCTGAAACAGTTTATTAACGCCTAAAATTAACTTCAAATGTAGAAACCTGCCGGCAGAATATGTTGGCTTTTATTATCCTGCTGCCTGCAGTTTGTAGCACAGACCTGAAAAACGCTAACATCTACTTCCAGCCGCCACCAACAGGAGGGAAAAACCCTGGAGAGGCGAGGGGCCTGAGGCAGCTGCTGCTGGGGATTCCCAGTGACAGCGCAGCGCCGGTATGTGGGGGTCTGAGCGGCTCCCACAGAGAATGTAATCTTTGAAGGCAGGATGGTAATCTGGATGAACTGACTGCACAGACCATGTTTTCAGGAGGACTTTCTCACTTCAACATAGATTCTAACTACTTTCTACCTGCTGATCACAGCTAATATAGCAAAGCTGCTCTCTGGGAATCGAACACAGGAGCAGCAGAAGCATCTGGACTCACTTTACTGGACGTCTGACCTTAATGCGGATCAAAGATGAAGCAGCAGAAGCTTCTTTGCTGCTGAAATCGTGTGCGATCTGAATGTAGCATTAGAGGTTTGGCTGCTTCAGCACAACTGATTTAATTGAAAGCTGATTAACAGGAAGTTGCTGAGCTGCAATCACCAGAATCGGTGAAACCTCTAAAACCTGCAGGACAGCGGGCCGACTTTCAGCAGGCCTGCTCTAAGGTCAGTGTGTGGTTACCTGGAGCCAATTGACCACTAGAGTGATGCCAGGAGCCTTTCTGCAGAGACCTGCATGGAACATGAGAATAAAATCAGATTATCTACATGTTTCATCTCCTTCACACAGTCCTCACACTTTACATCATCTTTTGAACAAAAGTTTATTGCCATCATTTATTGAGTTTTTTTTAAAAGTGGGATAATAATTTTTGTTGTTTAAAAATGTTGTTGAAACTAAAAAAAAGATTAAAAACATTAAAATATTTTTTTTCCGTTTTGAAGGGGTCGGGACTTAGAAGACATGGAGTTTAGATCCGTTATTTTTCAAAACCAATCAAACAAACATAAAATATCAATGACTTTTTAAACAAATTTGAGTTCCTACGGTTCCTGAACACACCAGCAGGGAACTGTTGTTCAGGGACCAAAGCTCTTGGTCATCATTCCACACCCCGTGTCATCTAAACCCACCTCCACCTCAAAAAGCAACAATCTGAAACAGAAAAAAACTTGAATCTAAGAAAAATAAAAATTTTTTAATATATTTTCAGATTTTAATCTTTTTTTCTGAGTTTAACAAAAATGTTTTGGTCAAACTTTATGGCTCCATATTGTTCAGCTCATAAATCTTAAATGGTTCAAAGCATTTTTTAGATTTTTATTTTGTCGCTGCCACAGCTACCCACCGCAGCGATCGGCCGTGATCCAGACTGGACCAGGAGTTCGGCCTCTCGTGGTTCCTGATGGCGGCGTAGCTGTCGCTGCGCCTCGGTGGAGCCGGGGCCCCCTTCAGGCTCTCGTAGGAGTTGTGGCTGGCCGCCTGGCCCCAAATGGGTCCCACACTGTGTCGGTTTGAAGCGGGTACGCCGCCGCCGCTGCTGGCATTGCTGCCGTTTGCACCGCGGTAGCAGACCCCTCCAACTGAACCTACAGCATCAGCCAAATATTCGCTATTAGTTAAAGAAAAACGTCCCTCAGCTGGTTGATCAGCAGGAAGCTGACCTTGAGGATCCCTTCCTGGCCCCGATCTTCTGGACGAGTTCAGCTCATGCTCTTGAGACAGACCCTGCTGGGCGTCATAAACCGTCCGGACGTAACGGATGTCAGCCTGCAGCATCTCTGCACTCCCCCCTCCCCTCTGAGGGACGGTCTCCAGAGAATAGGAGCGCTCTGGACTGAACGAAGGCGCCGAGGCGAGGTACTCTGGAATACTGGAGCTGGTAGAGAAGGAGGAGTAGGCCGAGTCCCGCTTGCTGTGCAGGTGATCGATGCTGTTTGAGGACCTGGAACAACATTGAAAAGACTTTTAGGATCAGGACAGGGAGGGAAATGAAGAGAAATATGAACCACAGAATTCAGGCGCTCGATTCCTCACAGGATCCGCAGCTGATTAGAGGTGATTGGAGGTGATTGGAGGTCACTGATAAGAACATTAAAGATAAAACCCCACAGCGAGGGACTGTGCAGGAAATAAAAGGTTAACAGGAATTCATTTTGTTTATCATTTTCAATATGTTTTAGAAAGAACTAAACTGAACTGACTAAAGCTTAACCCTATAATGCCAAATGTATCGTATTTGATACATACGGTTTTGGAGTCTGACACCTTTTTGCATAATTTAATAGTAAAAACTTTGCTCAAAATCCTATTGTACACAATCAAATATACCTGATAACAGAGGGCAGAAGACACAAAAATTATCTTGACTTATCGCATAGTAATAAATTATTAATATCAAAATGTATTTCTGTTTTTCTTTTTACATATTTTGTTAAAAAGGCCAAATAAGGAATTCAAACCAAAAAGAAGTAATTTTCTGTTTTGTTTTATTCTTGGATCAGGCTTTAAAGGGTTAAATCTGAAAGCAAATATACAAAATTATTTAGTTTGTTAATCTCAGTGGATTAAATTAAATAGATTGCGCTAAATTAGACTCGACTGAGGATGATGTGTTATTTCCTGGATGTTTGGACGTACGGGGCACAATAATGGAAATAACTACAATAAAATTATTTCATTTTGTTGAATTATAAAATTGTTTTGAATCAACTAAATTAATCTTTAATAAAGATGAAATACTCATCAATTAAACAATCAATTTTCTTGATAAGATAACTCTCATTATAAATAAATTATTTTATTCAATAATCATTTAATAATCAGATTAAAAAAAGGAACGGCTTAGAAATTTAGCTGAAGTCATTCTGGAAAAAAACATTTAAAGACTATTTTAAGTTAAATAAAACTTGACATGAAAATATCTTAAGAATCTTAAATGGACTTTTTTCTTGATAAACCAAAAACAGCAAAGTAATAATTCAATTCTATTCAGTTTTATTTCTATAGCTCCAATTCCCCATCATGTCATCTCAGGTCACTTTCCAGTTCACCCAGATCATCCAGTCAAATTGATTCAAAAGTTTTCTATCTAAAGGAAAACCAGCTGATTGCATCGACTCATTGACTCTTCAGCAATCCCTCACACTAAGCATGCTTGTAGCGACAGTGGAGAGGAAAAACTCCCTTTGAACAGGAAGAAACCTCCAGCAGAACCAGGCTCAGTGTGAGCCGCCATCTGCTGAGACCCACTGGGGTTCAAGGAGACAGAAGCAGACATAGAAAAAGAAGCATAGATACAAACATTAAAGTCACCTTCCAAAGGGGATGATTGTGAAATAAAATAGTGTTTTAAAGTAAAAACTTAGATTTCTTTTGTGGTTTTTCTAATGAAACCTAAAGGAGAAATAAAAAAATGGATGATATTTGGTAGGAAAACGCATTGATCTGGAAGTTCAGAGCATTAATACTTACGGTGCAAATCTGTGGAACTTTGGATTAATGTTATCAGTGTGATGTGGAGCGTCACTAGTTTTAGTTCTGACCTGCCCTTGGAGGAGCGGGTCAAGAAGCACCACAAACCGCTAGATTCTGCCTATGAAAGGCCGGAAAAGTAGAGAGAAAACAGCTCAGAGAAATCAGGATGTTGCCCCAGATTCTCAGCAAGGAGACCTGATGTGTTCCAGAAATCATTCAGGAAGTCGCAACGAAATTCAGGACTTCTACGACCTAACTCCATATAGAGCAGTTACCCCGCCTTCTGATCGAGGCGCAGTCTGCTCTATAGCGCCTGTGGGTCAGGGACGACGCCTTCATCAGGTCCGGCTTAGAGGTGTCCCTGACGACACCGGCGTGGACGGGGGGGGGCGAGATAACGGGTTGGAAGATGCGGAGACAGACGTTATGGGGAAGATGAGGTGGTGGGTTTGTCTGAATCTGAGGTTCCATCAGAAGCTGAGGCTGATGAGGATGGAGAGGGATGGAGAGGATGGAGAGGATGGTGAGGATGGTGAGGATGTTGAAGATGGAGAGGATGGAGAGGATGGTGAGGATGAAGAGGATGGAGAGGATGGAGAGGATGGTGAGGATGGAGAGGATGGAGAGGATGGTGAGGATGGAGAGGGATGGATGAGGATGGAGAGGATGGAGAGGATGGTGAGGATGGTGAGGATGGAGAGGATGGAGAGGATGGTGGGGATGGAGAGGATGGTGAGGATGGTGAGAGGATGGAGAGGATGGAGAGGATGGTGAGGATGGAGAGGATGGAGAGGATGGTGAGGATGAAGAGGATGGAGAGGATGAAGAGGATGGAGAGGATGGAGAGGATGGTGAGGATGGAGAGGATGAAGAGGATGGAGAGGATGGAGAGGATGGTGAGGATGGAGAGGATGGAGAGGATGGTGAGGATGGTGAGGATGGAGAGGATGGAGAGGATGGTGAGGATGGAGAGGATGGTGAGGATGGTGAGGATGGAGAGGATGGAGAGATGGTGAGGATGGAGAGGATGGAGAGGATGGTGAGGATGAAGAGGATGGAGAGGATGGTGAGGGATGGAGAGGATGGAGAGGGATGGTGAGGATGGAGAGGATGGTGAGGATGGTGAGGATGGTGAGATGGATGGAGAGGATGGTGAGGATGGAGAGGATGGTGAGGATGGAGAGGATGGAGAGGATGGTGAGGATGAAGAGGATGGAGAGGATGGAGAGGATGGTGAGGATGGAGAGGATGGTGAGGATGGAGAGGATGGAGAGGATGGTGAGGATGAAGAGGATGGAAGAGATGGTGAGGATGGAGAGGATGGTGAGGGATGGTGAGGATGGTGAGGATGGAGAGGATGGAGAGGATGGTGAGGGATGGAGGAGGATGGAGAGGATGAAGAGGATGGAGAGGATGGAGAGGATGGTGGAGGGGATGGAGAGGATGGTGAGGATGGTGGTGAGGATGGAGAGGATGGTGAGGATGGAGAGGATGGTGAGGATGGGAGAGGATGGAGAGGATGGTGAGGATGGAGGAGGGATGGTGAGGGGATGGAGAGGATGGAGAGGATGGTGAGGATGGAGAGGATGGTGAGGATGGAGAGGATGGTGAGGATGGAGAGGATGGTGAGGATGGAGGGGATGGTGAGGATGGTGAGGATGGAGAGGATGGAGAGGATGGTGAGGATGGTGAGGATGGTGAGGATGAGGAGAGGATGGAGAGGATGGAGAGGATGGAGAGGATGGTGAGGATGGAGAGGATGGTGAGGATGGAGGAGGATGGAGAGGATGGTGAGGATGGAGAGGATGGGAGAGGATGGTGAGGATGGAGGTGGTGAGGGATGGGATGGAGAGGATGGAGAGGATGGAGAGGATGGTGAGGGATGGAGAGGATGGAGAGGATGGAGAGGATGGTGAGGATGAAGAAGGATGGAGAGGGGTGGTGAGGATGGAGAGGATGATGAGAGATGGTAGGGATGGATGGAGAAGGATGGAGAGAGATGGTGAGGATGGAGAGGATGGAGAGGATGGAGAGGATGGAGAGGATGGTGAGGGATGGTGAGGATGGAGAGGATGGGAGAGGATGGTGAGGGATGGAGAGGGATGGTGAGGATGGAGAGGATGGTGAGGATGGAGAGGATGGAGAGGATGGATGGAGGATGGAGAGGATGGTGAGGATGGAGAGGATGGAGATGGATGGATGGAGGATGGAGAGGATGGAGAGGATGGTGAGGATGGAGGAGGATGGTGAGGATGGTGAGGATGGAGAGGATGGAGAGGATGGATAAGGTGAGGATGGTGAGGATGGTGAGAGATGGAGAGGTGATGGTGAGGATGGAGAGGATGGTGAGGATGGAGAGGGATGGAGAGGATGGTGAGGATGGAGAGGATGGAGAGGATGGTGGAGGATGGAGAGGATGGAGAGAGGATGGTGAGGATGGAGAGGATGGAGAGGATGGTGAGGATGGAGAGGATGGTGAGGATGGTGAGGATGGTGAGAGATGGAGAGGATGGTGAGGATGGAGAGGATGGTGAGGATGGAGAGGATGGAGAGAGATGGTGAGGATGGAGAGGATGGTGAGGATGGAGAGGATGGTGAGGATGGAGAGGATGGAGAGGATGGTGAGGATGAAGAGGATGGAGAGGGATGGAGAGGATGGTGAGGATGGAGAGGATGATGAGGATGGAGAGGATGGTGAGGATGGAGAGCTGGTATTTCAGAAGGTGAAACTTCGGGAATTATTTCTTTTCTTTTAAGTAGTTGTGCGGTCAGACTAATAACTCTCCATTTATTTTGTTTGTTTCTTTTCACTTCCTGTACGGTTACATTCCTGTTGAATTTTAGATATTCATATTTGCATTTTATTCATATACAATAAAGATTGGAAAACTTAACTCTGTTCCGGTTTTTCTTTGCCTTTCAGCCACAGCAACCATAAGTTGGTGTCACGAAGCAATAAACTTGCATTTAATCCATAGAAACCCCCCCAACTCTGACCTGTAACACCTTTAAGCTCATATTTGATCAACCGCATCCTTCTGTTTGCTGTTGCACCAACTGGTCTCCGCTGGATGTTAATGTCCCCATTAATAATTCATGAATGAAATCCTCTATTATTTGTTTCTAAGAGCTTCAAAAACCAAAGAATGAAACAGCAGTTTTCTCACCTTTAAACAGTTTTGGGCTGTTATCAGCGTTAACAAGCTGCATTAATGCTAAACTATTATCAGGCCATGAAAGAAACGGCGTTAATCGATTCTCACAGCTGGGTTGGAAGCTGGATCTGCACTCATGATGACTTTTAACTTGATATTTTAGTGCGGACGTATATCTGGGGGTGAGAACCAATCAGTGTGTCGCCTACTGTGAAATGAACACATCGAACACGACGTTCTGACGTGGATGTAGCGATAAGCACAGCTCTATCAGCCAAGCTAACCCATCTCCTCGCTCAATAGATCGCCACGAGCGCCGGCCCATCGTCCTCCAGGCGGCCGCAGGTGACCCATCTAACAAACTACCTGCAAGGCGAACGACCATGAGGAGAATAGATGACCAGCACGCCGCGGAGAAAGTCACGAAAGATGAGAAGTTGATCGAGGGGACAAAGTGGGAGACTACTTTACGCAGCAAAAACACAGAAACAAATCAGCAAAATAAGTATTTATAACTTTGTCAAAATCTTAATTAAAAGGAGGAAATTATGTGTGATTTTCCAACCATAAAAGAAGTAAAGCTTTTGTTTTAAATTCTGGAGGAGGCACACACAGAACGTAGAATTCAAATCAGCAATTTTAATCTAGAATAATCTAGATTATCCATAAAAGGAAGCTAGAAGAGCCAGAAAAACAACAACTAAAACCAAAAAGCAGGACAGTCACCCGCTAATAAACAGGAAATGATGATGATGATGATGATGATGATGATGATGATGATGATGATGATGATGATGATGAGATCAAATGAAAGAGATTATTTAATCCTCAAAACGTTTTAGTGAAGAACTGTTGAATTTTTAGTGATGGATAAAACCTTCAGATGCACCCAAAGTTAAAGCTTTATGCCACAAAGCGCTGACTGGTTGCTATGGTTTCACCTGGCAGAGGAGAGCTGCTGGCAGGAGGAGTACGCCGGGTGGGACCCGGAGTGGCTGCGGTGGCCCAGCGGGTGCTGCTGCTGAACGGCTGGGTGATGATGGGAGGACTGGGTGGGGTCCAGGCTCTCCATGCTGCCTCTGGAGCTGTACTGGTCCGGGCTCTTCCTCAGGTAGCCCCCCGCCGGATCAAAGCCACCCGAGAGGTCAGTGGTTGAAGCACTGGAGGAGAGAGGGAATAATTGTCTTCAACTGATGGTTTATAAATAAATTAATTAAGCTAAAGATTCACGGTGCGATTTTTCTGCAATAAAATAAATATATTTTTTTATAATTATCCATAATTGAACTATTATCTCTTCTGTTTTTACCAGGATTCTTTGTACTAAAAATAAATATTCTAAGTTAAACAAACAGAAAAACGATCCAGTGAAATTACTGATCCAAACACTGATCTCTGCGGAACACCGTCTATCGCTATATTTGCTGTTTTGTGCTTTAATAACCTCCCAGCAGTGTTGCTTTCGTCAACGATGACGATGATCCTTGATGACGTAAACATGACGACTCAAAGGTGACGGGACTAAATAAAAATTAGCTGGTGGTCGGTCAGATGTTTAAAATGCATCATTGTGCTGTAATCTGCTAAGCACAAAGTCCTGTTTGGCCACGCCCCCACCCGGCGTGCATCATTCTGCATGACCACAGATGGATCATGGCGGCAGCAGCAGAGAGAAAATAACCAGCAATGATCCGGTACGGCGCGCTGAACTGTAACTCTGATCTTCCAGCTGTGCAGAAATGCGTCTTTGCGCGGCGTAGCTCAGAGTCTGCGCTTCACGCTCCACTCTGATGCTTCGCTCTCAGCAGTACGGCTCTTCCTGCTCTCGCTACTTAATAAACTATAAATGGCTGATCATCCTCTGCCAAGGGTAGAAAATCCATTTCTCTAACTATCAAGATTTTATTGCTTCCAGCTCACAGGAGGTGATGCTAAACATTATTTCATTTCTATCAAAAGGAATCTAAATTATATCCAAAGCAAATATTTAATTGAATTCTGTTTATTTCTGGATAAAGATCCAGATGAAAAGGTTCATAGATCTTTGAATATTTCTCTCTCATTTTTCTCGTTTCTATTTAAATATGATGTAAATGTTTCCTTGTATTGTCATTAAAACATTTTCTCTGTTTCCTGTAAATATCTCAACATTTTAGTAGCATATTCATTCACTTTAGGTCTGGGTTGCCATGGCAACCCATGACAAGGCAGTTATGGAGGTTCTCTCTGTATTTATTTATATCAAACCCTGTGAATTTAAATCTACTTTGACCCCTGAGCAGCAGGAACCGAGGGGGAAATTCTCAGAAGTAAAGTTAAAATTTTGTTCTTTGCTTTTTTGGACTGAATCAGATTTTATTGATCTGTGTTTAATGTAGAATTCATAGTAGATCAGGAAGTGTTTGCTTTGGGATGGAAACCTTGGATGTCTAAAATCATTCCTTTATTGGACATTTTGTCTGTCTGCTATATTAACCAATAGGATGTGTTGAACTAGATCTGCTATTTTCACAGCTTTTATGTGATACTTTTTTTTATAAAATAGGGCATTATTTAATAAAAAAGTTTATTTGAATTCTATAAATCAAAGTTTTCTGCTATTGTAGCATCTAGGATAGAGCTGTCAGTCTGGGAAAGAATCTGTTTTATGAATTATAACAAAAACCTGAGAGTCACAGATAATTGTTGATGGAATTAAAATGATTTCCAAGAATATTAAAAATCATTCAGTTAGAGTAACTGATTCCCATATAAAGCCTGTAAGAAATGACCTGTTTTAAGATTCAATTACCTGAAAAAAAAATGAAGTTTTTTGTTCTCCAGTTTTTTAAAGTACTAACCCACCAACAACTAGTCCATTTATTTAGAGCCGTGGTTGAAAGTGCTGCTTCCCAGGAATGTAAATGTGTCGACGTCACAGTTTGACCCAGCAATTCCTTCGGCCGGACACAATGCAATTACACCCCCAGAGAGGAGGACCGGGTTTGAATGCTTTCTCTTTCTGTGCAGATCTCCTCTCCTATCTTTCTACTCGTCCTGCACCACCGAGGAGAGATTTAGATTATTTAAAGGCGCTCAGTTTACTAGCAGGACTGAAGAGTGTTGTCATGGAAACCCGGAGCTGGGGGGGTGGGGGGGTGGGGGTGGTCTCGGTTGGCTCAGATATCAGGGATTCGTCCTCTCACCAGGAGGCTCCGTATTTCTGTTTAAAAGAATCTGTTAGGAAAGAAGCAGCAGATTCTATAAAGTCCAACAAGATTGAAAATAAATCAGCTTTAAACTGCAGCTCAGAAACTTTCCTCGCATGAATTCAGACACTTTTAGATGTTAATGAAAGTTAATCGGTAGAATGTCGACATCTGAATCCTTAATGCTTTTTTAAAAGACTGCCTTTATTTTTAAAGTCTAAACTATTGCTTATTTGTTTTTTTCTCCCTCCAAGCGGCCATTTTTCCTTTCAGTCCTGCAAAACGCTGCAAAACGCTGCAAACGGCTGCAAACGGCTCTTCAGCAGCGTTTCCCTCAAAGTCTTTCTCAGGCTTCAGAAAAAGTAAGACTTTTCTGATTAGTTATTTCTGATTAGATCTGGTCAATTAATTCACATTTATTGACCTGAATCAATCAACAGAAAACACCAAACATTTTGATGTCCGGCAGAAATTAGTTTATCACAAAAAGCGATTCTCAGAAAGACCAGATCTGCTTTGATAATGTAAAACATAAATTTAGTTTGAGCAACTTATTAAATATCAGCAAGTATTTTTTTATAAATATTAACTTATCTGATTGGGAAAAAAAACAAGAAAACAAAACACAGAAATGTTCAGATTAATGTTCCTGGACTTTCAGGACACTTTCTGGAACTTTCCAGCTTCTGTCTGGAAATGTGACGAAACAAAAACAAGGATCTAGTTCCATCACAAGACGATCAGTAATCTCATTCTTTCTAGAAACTGTTAGTTACTTTCTAAAACTTTCAAGTATCATTTAGAGATTGGATTATTAGTTGTTGCCAAACATATATTATAAAGTAATCTGGTCTTTTCTAGTCCAGGAGAGAAAAATAAGATTGTGAAATATTTCTGCAAGTTTTGGACAGTAGCTTGTTGCTTGTGTTGAAAAGTTTTCCTGAGTAACATGAACATTACATGACATGACACTAGTACCTTTTAAATATTATGACAGTAACTTACAAGTTCTAGAAATTAACATTTTCTAGAAATTAGAGTTCTAGAAAGTACATTTCCTTGCTGTAATTTGTCTGATTTGTGAAAGTAACCTTCTGCTTCTAGACAGCAACACTTTAGTGAACTACTTTTTCTGAGATTAATCTGTAAGTTAAAGAAAGTTCATTTCATGAGGCAAACCTCTGATCTGGTGAAGGTAACCTGTAACTTGTAGGTAGGAAAGTAACTGATCGCTCTGAAAAAGGTCATTTAAATATGACTTCCCCAGATTATCAGCGTTCTGATGGCATTTTGGTGAAATGATTTTTATCAAAAATATAATTAATGTGCACAAATAAGGAATAGTTGTATTAACCATATATGTAAACTAGGGATGCACGATGTTGGGATTTTTGGCGATGACATCCGATATGCCGATATTTTAAAAACTCATGTAGCCGAGAACCGATATCGATACCGATGTTAAAGCTGGACAAAAAATAAGTAGTCATTGAAAATAGCAGTTTTGTTATCCATTTCTGACACTTTGAAAAATAATATACTCAAATATATTTTCATATGCTGATATCAAATAGATTTTTAAAAACGCGGTATCGATCTATTTTACTTTCAAAATCTGGTGAAATTTCATCGTTCTGTTACAAACTCTCGTGATATTTTGCAAATTCTTGTGAGATTTTGTTAGTAAAATAGATCGATACCGCGTCAATATATCAACATATAAAAAATATGGCAACATTTGGTGAATTTTGGGGGATTTCGTAGCATAACGATGACATATAGCAATATTTCATTAGTAAAAGAGATTGATATGGTGTTTTTAAATGGCAATATATCAGCATATGAAGATATTGGGATATTTTAATGGATCAATATTTTTCCTCGTCTTTAGAAGTTTTAAGTCTGTAAAAAAGACGCTCTGAGGAAGAAGAAGAAGTAGTATTTTTATTTTTTTTATTTTTTAGACTTTAGAAACTCAGAAGCTGATCAAATATCGGGTTAAATATCGGTGGGGTGGCCGATAGGGGGCCCATTATATCGTGCATCCCTAATGTAAACAGTTTAATGGGGCCCCCAGAAACTTGGGGGCCCTAGGCAGCAGCCTGGTATTGCCTCATGGTAAATCTTCCCCTGTACTCAGTCACCACAGCCTCAGAACCAATAACAGAATCTATATCTATCCATCTGATTGATGAAGGAACTAATGTGGAATATGATGATGATGATGATGATGTTCCTGGAAAATTGTGACACTGGCTGGTTTACGTTTGGAAGATCAAAACTACTGAAGCCGACGTAGAAGTTCCTCTTTGACTCGCATCAAGATTTCATCTTTTTTAGACGCTGCAGATCAGCGGTCCTAAAGTACCATAGATCTGCATGTATTAGACGTCTCTCTGCTGCAGCACACCTGCTTCGAGTGTTAGCAGCCCTTCAGATGAGGCGGCTGTTTGGCACCAAGGAGACACCGAAACCTCAAGCACTGCTGTAGATGCTGAGAATAACGGTGTTTAAGGTTGAAACCGATCATGGCTGAAAGGCTTGAACTGCAGTCGGTCACCATGAGCCTTCAGATAGCAGCATTTCCCGCTGGTTAAACAGACCAGACAGAATCCTGTCTATTCCAGATCTGTGATTTATAAAGAAGTCGACATCGCTGCCTTTTGTTCCAACAAATACCAACATTTCCAATAAAGGCTGCGGGTGGAAACAGGTGGGTTTGGCTTTATACGCATTTACAACTTGACTTATTTATAGTGAAAAGTATGGAAGCCCGTTTCTTCACTCTGCAAAAAAAATCTCATTATATTGAGATACTGTCTCATTATAATGAGATATTGAGATTGGCAGAAACGGGCTTCCATAGAAAGCAAAGAAAAATAATTACTAAAAAATATCTCGCAACTTAGTCGAAATAAAAAATAATCTTAATTAAATATTTGAAGCTCAAACAAACTGGTCAAAAAATAATTTTACAAAACCTCCCGTCCACACCAGACATTTACCAAACAATCTACCGACACATCATCTAAACAATTCCAAATATAAAAAATAAATTACAAATTTTGGTTCTTAATTAACTTAAGTATAATGTAGCTACCAGAAGAAGAAAACTAGATTGGTAGAAATTACAAAAAATTAGCATAAATGTCCAGAACAGCTAATAATGAGCAGATCCTTCCCCTCCATCCACCCACCTGCTGGGGTAGCTCTGGTGCCAGGAGGAGCTCACCGAGTCCACCATCCCCTGGTCCAGGTCCAGGTGACCTTCGCTGAGCTTCGTGGAGTGCCAGGAATGAGGGCGAGACGCCTGCTCACTGCGTCTGTAAGGGAAAAACGGAGCGAAGAGTTCAAACATGGACGCCACTGGATTTATGGCGCATTTAGGCTACAGCCGACTGATTTCTGCTATTTTCATTTGGATGAAATAATAGCTGCATGAATCATGACAGCAGACAAGATAGAGGAGAGCAGGAGGCGGGGTTACCAATCTACTCGCCTGGAGAGCAGAGTTCGCTGCTTTTAGATGTTGTCTCCAAAGTCTCCAGTAGCAGAAAAAAAGTCTCTAGATTTGGCGGCTAGGAGCTTTTAGAAATCAAAGTGCTAGAGGGGTCTGAAAAGTGGCTAAATATAGCTTACTAAAGCGTTAAGTTGGCAACACTGCTCTTTGCATGGTTTGTTTTCAAATGGTTTGCTGCTGTCTGTTTGGACCTTTCTGAACATGTGCAGCAAATGGACTGATCCAATATGGTGGACACTGAAGGGGGGGGCTGAGACACACTTAATATTATCAGCTTTCTGATGGCATTTTAGCCAAAGGAGTTTTATCAAAACATAATTAATGTGAACAAATAAGGAATAGTTTTATTAACCATACATGGAAACAGAGTTTTATGGGGCCCCCAGGAACTCGGGGCCCTTAACAGCTGCTTAGTATTGCCTGATGGTAAATCCCCCCCAAGTAGAAGCAAAATATGTCAGAGAGAGCTAGCAGGCTACAAACAAACGCTACTAGAGGTGCTAAACGTTAAAGTTACAGGTCTAGCTCCCCTAGTGGCCAAAAGTTACATGGTGCACCTTTAACTACATTCTAGCCGTTTACATTATTGTCACCAGTAGAAAGCAACGAAATTCCTCTCTGCATTTAACCCCTCCCCTTGAGGAGCAGTGGCTGCCATTGTGCGGCACCCTGGGAGCAGTGTGGGTCCATGTCTGGCAGTCTGTGGGAGCGGAGCTCAAACTCACAACCTCAGGATTCCAGGCTCTATGCCCTAACCACTAGGCCACTGCTCCCACATAACTTTACATTTTTAACTAATCAATGAATGACATAATTATGTGTATTTTAGGGTCCTGATCTGTTGCTTTGGTATATTTCGGATCCATGGCTGAAATGTTTGAGTTTTCGTAGTTTAAACCTCCTGTTCTTCAACAAAGACTCTGCTGGAACATTCCTGGAACATTCCTGGAAAATTCCTGGAACATTCCTGGGATCTTACTTCCATAAAACAGGACTTTTTTTCCAGACCAATGAAATGTTTGCTATTTTAGAAAGTTAGGAATCTTTAGGTTTCCTCGACAAAAACAAATAATTTATGTGGAAAATATCTATATTTAACATCATGAACCTGAAAACCCTTAAACCAGTTTTTATTAAATTGTTCATAATATTTCGAATATACAATAGACAACTTGGGAATTTTATTATATAGATTTAGTTTTATTATTATGTAATTTATATTTTTAATGATATAATGGATATTTAATAAAATTGACCTTATAAATGATATTATGCATATTTACTTTACAATATTATAAATTATATCTCTAATACGATTGGCTATCAGTATAATTTAATTTATAAATCGTATTATATAGATTTACTGTTCAAGATAATTTCAAAATATATATATTTTTTTTATTCTCCTTAACATTTCCTTTGTTATGTCTCCTTCAGCATCTTGTACTTGTTTTGACATCAGACCTAATTTTTTAACTGATTATTTCAACCCTTTAAATGTTGGCAGTCCCAGCCCTCCGTACAGATTAGTGATTCTGGTTCCTGTTTGGTTTCTCTGCAAATCATGCAACCTTTTTTTAAGTAGTTAAAATTCTTAAACATTAAATGAGAAGTTGAATTATATAAATTAGAGGAAAAGTTTAAATTCTCTAAAATAGAAACAAGAAATGATTTAAGAGTTTTGACAGAAGCGTTGGAGCAGCTCCTAATATCTTTGTTTTCTATCTGTCATCAGATAAAAGCAGTAAAAAAAATAAATCAATCTAAATATATCAGAAGAGAAATAAACATCTGGTCCTAATAAAACGTTCACCAGTTTGGCAAGAATAATAATTTAATTCAGATAAATGACTTTTTTCTTCATCAGAAACCCAACTGTCTGCAGTAATGAAACGTTTTCCTCTCTGTTTGGAAAACTGTGACTGATCTTGTGACAAAGCCCAGATGTATGAGTCAGGCCAGGCAGTTAAACATGGCCGCACCCTGTGGTCTGCAGACCGACATCCAACCTGAACAGATGCGAGGTCCTTCAGTGAACCAGATCTGTTTCATTTACTGATGATGGCGTCGCTCCAGTTCTTCTGTTCAATGCAGGCCTTGTTTCTGTCATGTGCTGCTGGTTGTGCGAGCAGAAAACCTGCGTAACGCTCAACAAGCGCATCCAAGTCATGCCTTCTATTCCTGAAATGTGTTTGTCTGTTTGCACCCGGAACAGATCAGCATTCACAGGAACAGATGTTTTAAAGTGCTGCAGGGAGTCGTCACTGAATGGCGTCTATTATCAGAGCTGAGAGCAGAAAAAGGTTTTATTTTTTCACTATCTGCCCGATCGGCCTCCTCGCTCACGCAGCAACATCTGAACGCTCTCATTACGCAGAGCAGAAGAAGCCCAGAAGGAGAGGATGAAGAGCTGCTCCACCAAAGCGTTCCATGATGTGATCCTGGATGTTTCAGCACCAGAGGCGTTTAAAGCCTGTTTTTGGGGGGGCTGAAGCTACCCTAATTTAAATCAAAACACCCCTAAAATATGAGCTTTTTTTCTAATATTTTGTGCACTTTTTACAATAAAAAAACAGCAAAACAAAAACAAATGTGACATTGTAAAACTATACAGTATTTGGTTATTTAACCGCTTCAATTCTGTGGGTGGTTCACAATAAATAATACAAAACAATAAAAAAAAAAAAAAAAAAAGTAAAAGCAGAACTGCATTGAGCTCCTAAACTAAAAACGCTCTATGCAACGCTGAGGAACACGGAAGAGCATTAGGGCCACTGAAAAAAAAAAAAATTGGTGATTTTTTTATTTCAGTATAGTATGGGGTAATCTCAGTATTTCTGATCTTTAATCTCAAAATTCTATGATTGAATCTCAGAATTTAACAGCTTTTTTTCAGAATTCTGGATTTTTTTATTGTCAGAATTCAGTCAGAATTCTGAGAAAAAGTCAGAATTCTGAGATTAAATATTAGAATCTCTGAGAAAAAAGTCAGAATTCTCGAGATTAAGAATTCTAAGATTAAAGTTTAGAATTCTGAGAAAAAGAATCAAAATTCTGAGAAAAAAAGTCAGAATTCTGAGAAAAATCCACGATTCTGAGATTAAAAGTCAAAATTCTGAGAAAAAAAGTCAGAAATTCTGAGAGAAAAAAAGTCAATTTTGCAACCATAAAAGTCCAAAAATTCTGAGAAAAAAGAGTCAGAATTCTGACGAGATTAAAATCAAAATTCTGAGAGAAAAAAAAAAGTCAAATTCTGACTTTTTCCCAAAACTGAAATAAAATTTAAAATCAGTTAACTTTTTTTTTTAGTGGCCCTATTCCTCTTAAAACATTGCATTCAGGTGTTTCTGAAATAATCAGTCAGATTTCTGCGCCTATTGATGGTGTGTTGGTGAAATGTTCACCAGCGAGGTGCTCTAATGTATCTGAGACTGCTATGTTTGATTATCTTTAAAACCACAACTCATTATTAATATTTACATCGTTAGTGAAATCTATATATATATATATATATATATAT
>JAGKQL010000065.1:8001690-8017865 GCA_018398635.1 Cyprinodon brontotheroides | reverse complement strand
GATGTTGTCTCCAAAGTCTCCAGTAGCAGAAAAAGTCTCTAGATTACGCTAGGAGCTTTTTAGAAATCAAAGTGCTAGAGGGGTTTGAAAAGTGGCTAAATATTCTGTAATGAAAGTGCTAAAGTTGGCAACACTGCTCTTTGCATGGTTTGTTTTTCAAATGGTTTGCTGCTGTCTGTTTTAAATCTTTCTGAACATGTGCAGCAAATGGACTGATCCAATATGTGACACCAGTGAAGGGGGGGCTGAGACACACTTATATTATCAGCGTTCTGATGATTTTAGCCAAAGGATTTATCAAAAACATAATTAATGTGAACAAATAAGAATTAGTTATATTAACCATACATGGAAACAGAGTTTTATGGGGCCCCCAGGAACTCGGGGCCCTAAGCAGCTGCCTAGTATTGCCTAATGGTAAATCCCACCCTGCTACCATATCACTGTACATTAAAACACAATTTCTAACAAGCAATAGCCTCCTGTTCAAGCAGTTTCATAGCAAACGGCTCTGTTAGCTAAAGCTTAAGAGCCTGAAACTGAAATGCATCCAGACGGCAGATTACAGCTTCCAGGTCTGATAGGCAACACTAAACACTATAAACCTACAGGTTTCCCATTTCTCAAGTTTCACGTTTCTCCTTTGTCTTTTTACTCACGGTAAAATAAGATCCTTTAAGTGTAACTTTACACCAGGAAAGAGGAGAACGGCTGGAATTAGGTGACAAAACCAAATAAAGGTAAAACAGCTGCAAGACGAACGCAGAGTAGATATTTTCAGTCTAGCAACCATAAACTCTGCAAGGCCATAATGCAGAACTGACCACGGCAAAATAAAAAACGACATTAGCTTTATTTTGACTGTTACTCTACTTTATCTCTTGCATCTGATTTGATTTAGATTTTATTCTCATTTAAAATGTGATGATTAAACTAATTTAACTCCTGCTTTCATTTCCAAACCTTTTTCACTCCATTAGATGTTCTGTTTTAATTTGGAGTTGATTTTTCTCCTCTGTTCAGCAACTTTATGCTAAATGTTAGAAATATTTTTATTTATACTCCGTTTGTGTTTCATGGGTTGTGTTCTAATGAACTACCGGTATTATGATGTATAATGTGTGATTCATCTTTTATTAACTCTTGCTTAAGATTGTTCCAGATAAATGTCATGCAACAGACGGGTTGTGAAGGAGACCTGAACATCCTCTATCACATGTTTCTTCTAAATATGTTTTCTTGGAACAATTCAATTGTAAAACAACCACATGCTTTGTTTTAACATATGTGCTGAGGTTTAAAGTAAGATCCTTTTGTTTCCCTTCCCTTTAGTTAAACCTCAGCTGGTGTAATTAGGGACATCCCCTTTTCTTCAATAAATGGCGAGCAGAAAGCTGAAGACTGCAGAGTGGGGAGGAGATTTGTAAACTCTGCAGTCTCCTTCCTATTCTCCTCGCGAATAACTAAATTAATTGTTTCTGTGCTTTCTTTCTTTCCCTGTATGTATGCATGATGTTTTAGGTACTTAGACCTAACACTAAATGTCAGACCAGGTGTAGGTACCAGATCTGCTCAGGTGGTCAGGCCTCTCAGACAAACTGTATTGCACCTGTTTCTTAAAAATCTATTTCTTCTAAAGACCCAGATATTATTACCCATATTTGCAATAATTTTATAAGTTTCATTGTTGATCTAAAGTAGAAAGTAGAAAACAATCATCGTAAGTCTGGAAGGAAAGTCCTGCCTTCTAAGACAGACTGAACTCTGCTATTTAACAAGGAGACCAAAAAGTCTCAGAGCTGCTTTTTATTAAGACATGAGGACAGAGGAGGACAGATGGAGCATCTGAAACAGTACGGTGACCAGATGTCCCAGAGTCCCAGGGACAGTCCACATTTTGGACCACCTGTCCCCGGCTAAAGCTGTCCCTGGAAATGTCCCTGTTTTATGAATGAATGAGGGGGGGGCAGCGTTGTGTTTAAACTGTTATTATGGTAGAAAGAGTGTGAGAAAACGCCGCTTGCAGAAACCGATGTTAGCTGGCTGGTTGGCAGTTGTTAACGTACAGATGAGGAGCAGAGCGCAGCACCTTTAAAACAGACAGGAGGTGAAAGTTTGTTATCAGAACTGGTTGCAGCTGCCCTGCTATGGCGAGTGTGTTAATTGGTTAATTTGATTTGAATTGGGCCGATTATTGTGATAAATGTTTGCTTTGTGCCCAGGTTAGGTCAGTCAGACCATTGGCTGCAGCTGCAGGAGGAAATAGAGTCAGATCAAATGAACCAGAATGACTGAAATCTCCTTATAAGGAGCTAATCTGGTTCAGTGGTTCTCCAGGATCAACAAGGTTTGACTAAAGTTGTTTTTGGAACTGATTGGTGACCTTTAGTTTATATCTTTAAATAGATTGTACTCCTTGCCGTCGTCTCCGCTTTATCCGTGAACCGGTCAGCGGGGGCAGTAGACTAAAGCAAAGACTCTCAGACTTCCCTCTCCACTGACACCTCCCTCCAGCTCCGTTGAAGTTTTCTCCTAGGCTTCTCCTAGGCCAGCCGAGACGTAGTCTCTCCAGCGTTTCCTGGAGTAGATCCCCTGGGCCTCCTCACCAGTGGGGCGTGCCTGCCAGAACACCCTCACCAGGGGAGGCGTCCAGGGGGCATCCGGGCGAAGATGTCCGAAAGCCACCTCAACTGACTCCTCTCATCCTTGGAGAGGAGCTCTACACTGAGCCTCCCCCGAATGACCGTTTCCTCACTCACCCTATCTCTAAGGGAGAGAGCTCCAGCCACCCTCGCGGGAGAAAGCTCATTTCAGCGGCTTGGATCCGGGATCTCGCTTCTTTCGGGTCATGATCCAGATTTCATGACCATAGGTGAGGGTAGGAACATAAATAGATTGTAATTAGAGTAATTTTTGTTGTTGTTTTATGGTTTGTGATCTCTGAGCATAGAGCTTCCAGGCTTAGATCTACTTTTCTACCACTCAGTTTGGATCTTTGAAAGTTCCTCATTCTAGAAAATAAGAGGCAGTAAAAGGAAATCTAGAAGCCGAGACAAGGATCTCCATGAGTCTGAGAATGATGGAGGAAGAGATGACCGCCTCTTTAATCTGCATTTATTAGCTGGTTTTTACTGGTAGCTAAAAGCCTTTTAGTATTTAATCAGATGAGAAAATAACAACAATAATAATGATAATAATCATAATATGTATGATGAGATTATACTGCTGTTAGAATAAAATCTGTGTGCAATGCCTTAACCACTAGACGCCACTCCCCCCGCAGCTGCTTGTCTGATGACATCATCACGCTGGGTAAGCATTGATGATGTGTTGATGTCCGTACGTTGCGTTCAATGGTATCATGTCATTCAGAGGGTCGACCCAGCTCTGGTGTTCCCAAAGGATGCCGATCAGAGCCGAGGTGATTTTAACGCGGGTAGTTTGCTGAGTGGTTTGACCCAGATAGCCCCTATTCAGTGAGCTGTTCATGCTGCCACTGATAGCACATGGTTCCGGTTTAAACTGGTTTTTCGGCCAGTGGGAAAGGGGTAAGAGTTAGCGAGGTCCCTTAAGCTCAAAAGGAACTCCGGACCATGAAGCTACCACCACCATCTCTGATTGTAGGTCTGTTCATTTTCTGAACTGGTTTATATCAAATATCAGGAGGCGCACATCTTCCAAAATGTCTTCTTCTGCCTCCTCATTACTGAACTTTTCTAGGAGATCATCAAGATGCTTTTTGGTAAAAGCGACCCAAACCTTTTCTGTCAGTAGTGGTTCTGGTCTTAGAACTCGACCATAGAGCCTGTATCTGCCTCATCAGTGAGTCTTTCTAATAGTTGAATCATGAGCTCTGACTTTATCTCTGGCCTGCAGAGCTTCTAATAAATTAGCTTCTAATCTATTGCTTTCATCATTCAGGAAGTGCTCCAATATTAGCCTCGTTCAAGAGACCATCCTGATCTCGCTTGAGCTTTCAAGGTTTCACTCTAATCAGTCTGGAGACTCTCCGTTAAAAAGAAAATTTGGAGCCGTTTCACCAACGAGCGTCAATCAGCGTTGGCTTTGAGGGCTGGTTGAGGTGTGGCGCTTAGCGAGAAGCAGCGACAGTTCAGTCCTAAAGAACATGGCTGACTTCAGCCGATGAAACTAAGCGTTAGCGTGTATGGCTCGGCTCGAGCAAGTTTTATGGGAATTACAGGAGTATTTGCTACCACTGAAAGAAGAGCAAAACACTGCTCTGGAGGCTTTCTCAGAGGAAAAAAGATGTTTTGCTTGCCAACGGCTTGGCAGCAGCAGCAGAGCAACACGGAGAGACAAACCTTTAGCTATGTGCAGATGTTGCATCGTCTCATGAACATTAATAAAAAACTGCTATAATAAATCCAGAGCTTAACAAACTATCAGGACAGTGGAATCAAACCTTCAACCCAATTCAGCGGCTTCAGTCAACAGCATCTAGAAATATGAATTCAAACCGCAGTAAATTCCCTAAATTGGGACCTGGGCCTGGTCTACATTAACACCAACATGGCGTCTTTTAATAAACTGCTTAGAACCAGTGAAGACGCAGTGCTACGCATGCCTGGCCCTACGGTGGCGCTGTCACACAGTCACAGATCCACACTAAAACACAGCAACATGAGGGGGGCGGAGCTAAAACTTCAAACTTTTCTTTTCTAGATTTTTCTTTTCTTGCCTTCGAGGGCTTCTGTACAGGTCAGACTGGAGAGGAAAAATTTAAATTAAAACTAAAAAAAAGATAAATTTTTTAGAAAAGTCCCAGAAAGTAAAAAAAAAAAAACAACTTAGAAAAACACACAGCAGGAAACCAAATAACGAAAAACATTCATGTTAACCTTTCAGGGCACTGAAGTAACAAACAGAGGATTATGAGTTATTATTATTATTGAATTCATGTTCAGCCACTGAGGCCGTATTTTCTAGAAGCACCTTTAGCTGCAGGTCGACTGGGAAACCAGCTTCAGATACACAGAATAACAACAGCTGCATGAAAAACATCATCTTTCAACTCCTGACACTGCTTCTCAGCTGTCTGGACTTTGACTAGGCCATTGATCTTGTCTCCTTCTTAGAATAGAATAAAATAGAACGAATAAAGTAAATTGATGTTATTTTTTTACAAACATTAAAATTTGCTTCTGTAAAGGGAAAATGTGGAGAAGCTGAATGTGGAGAGCTGGTCATGCTTTAGCATAGACGTCTCAGAAAGAATTAATTATCAACAGAGATTGTGTTTTTAATCCTTTATGCCTAATAAAAGATGGCGCTCCGACCATCAAGCCCAACAGGTTTAAATCAGCTTTAATCCTTTTAAATACCTCAACAGTATTTAGGAAAAGATGGTTATAAAGTAGACATGATGATCTAAGATCCATCTGTAGCCCTTTATAAATTCAGATTTCAAACCCAAAGAGAAAAGTCAGACTTACGGCTCTGACAGGAAGATCCTGCTTGTTTTTAGCTCAGCTTTCTCTAAATGTTTAGATGTAAAGATTGTCAAAACGTCTCTTTACAGCTTTTGTTTTTCAGCCAATCACGGATGCCTGAGAACGGACCAATCAGAGCGGCGTGGAGGACAGAGAGCCGGACGGATGACGAACAGGTGTGGCGAGTGGAGCAGTGTCTACAGGGTGTGTGTAGAGGCGACATCACACACACCTTTTGTGTTTCTGACAGCAAGGATGGAGGAGCTGAATGAACATGCTAAGCTAACAATGCAAGCAGCTAACACCTGCTAAAATAACACGCATGTTATTGTCTCACTATCTTCCATTTCTATTTATTTCCACAGCCTAACGTGACCTCTGACCCAAACACATGGACTCCCCTCATGGGGTCCAGGTATCAGGAGCAGCCGGTCCTCACAACATGCTGTTTTTCCAGAAAACTGGCCCCACAACATATCCAAAACATGAGCCCACACACACACCTTTATGACAGCTGCTAAAGGCAGACTTTGGCTCTTCCAGGGAGTAAACATAACAGCGGGTTTAACCTGCAGCCGACGGAGGAATGCCAAGAGCTGCTGATGATTACAGGCAGTGAAAGTTTTAGATTATATATATAATTAGATTATAAAGCTGCTTTAAGAGGCGTGGAAGAACACATTTTAGTATTCCAGTGACACTACTGGACCACTGAGACACCTTTATTCTGTTCGCCGTTTGGGTCTTTTATCTATTCAAGGAAATCATTACAAAAATAAAGTTTATTCTCCCGCAGGTTCATTCTCCTTTAAATTCCAAACATCAGGGATTTTAGATCATTACAAGGAATCGAAACACAGAGGTGAGTCACAGGAAGACCACATGCTTTAGCCAGTGGCCAATAGAGGGCGCTACGACGCCGCCAGATCACCCAATGACCCTGATTAAAGGTCAGAAAGTCAGAATTCAAACTTCTGAAAGTACTTTTAATATGACATTATTACATAATGTTCAATAAATGATCAGAGTTTTTAATTAAGAGTAATTTTCATTTAAATTTGCTTCACTGGAAGCTTGATTTAGCTTGGAAAGGGGGGAGAATACGCTTAGGCTTATCAAAGATCGTGGCGTCACTGCCGGAGAAGATGGCAGGAGGGAGGGGCTACTATATTTGGATAAAATGGCCGCTCCCAGAGGCAACTCACTGATCGCCACGAAAATTAATTTAATTTTTTTACCGATTAACGATAAATTCATTAAATCACCGCAAACTTATTAGTTTTAGGTATAAATAATGATCCATTGGTTATTCCTGGCTGACCGGACTTTTCCTTTAAGACGTAAAAAAAACTAATAAAACTTTAAGTTTTAAAATTAAATATTTAGAAATATATTAATATATTTAATGACGTTTAATGACGAGTAAAGCCGTTTCATTCGTCATCGGATCGCTGACGTATTTCCGCCCTGGGGAGCAAAAACATTTCCTCATAGATTCTGTGTTGGAACAAATTTATATAAAGTTATCTCACATTTAATCATTTCTAATACATATTGAGTTTATTGCCTTTACATTGTTGTCGTTGTTTGAAACTAAAGACGATTAGCAGCGGCTGGCAACACTTTTCTCTCCCACATCCAAAGGAAGAAATAATATGAACCTAATTTTTCCCATGACTGTAATATTACCTGTTTATAACATTCCTGTTACATCATTAATAAACAAGGTGCGTCCCTCTGACATGGCGTTAGGATATTTGCTCCTTTATTTTAATGAAGTGGATGCTAACTAATATAGCTCTTTGTTTTTAGAGAATCAGCGCAGGGAGAGACTTTGTTCTGTCAGCAGATGTTTAAACAGGCGGTTCTGGTTCTGGTTTCTCTCAGAGGAATGTTAGAATGTGGCTCCATAAAGGTCATGACCCCATAAAGCTTCTTCAGCTAGCATGCTAACTGCTAGCATTTCTTCTTCTATCTTGATCCATCAGTTCCGAACTGAAGGAGTTTATCCAGAGTTTATGGCTGAGTTTGAATTCAGCGGCTGCGTCCTTCAAAGGCCAGATTGGTCAGCTGATTACATCATAGCACGGCGCCGAGGGTCTGTTCCGATAGGAAGACTCCTCGTTATGCGGCCGACAAATGCGTCCTTTCTTTTTGCCTGTTTTGAAGGATCGGGTCCGCTGTATCCTCCGTAGCCATGGATATCCCATGATTCATTGTGAATCAAAAAAAAGCCGGCTGCTCCGTGCTCAGAGAAAAAAGGGAAATGGCGCCGAACAGTGGTGAATATTGGAAGTGCAGTTTAATATAATACAAGTCTGTGAATAGTTCCGTCTGAAATTAATGAAAATAGTTGTTTTAATGGTTATTGAGTCAGATATGTGCGGTAATGTTTGGTTTAATTGCTGTTTTTTTTTACTCGGGTAAAAGGAATCTTTCTGCTTCAAGCAGAAAATCAGAAACTGGATTTAAATCAGATCAATAATCAATGGAGGAATAAACTGAAGTGTTCCTCCAGTCCAGTGGGTGGCAGTAGTAAAGGTGCCACGTGGTGTCTTTGCTTAAGTTCTGTCGCTTAGCAACAGTGACAGCCACAAAGTGGAGCTCAAAGTTTTGCTTAGTTTTTGTTTTTCTGGATTAATTACAGGTTGTTAAATGTTTGCCTTAAAGATGAAAAGATAAGCAAATATTAATTTCCTTATTTGCTCTCCTGACATCCACTTTGACATTAGCAAGGTGAGCTAGCTGCTAGCAGCGGGAACATACATCTCTGAAAACACTGGAGCACGTTTTATGAAGTTACATTCTCACCAAAAAAAACATCATAAAAATTATTTTGTTCTAAAAAGTCTAATATAAGCAAGTTTAAAATGTCTTTGCTTTGTTTTTTGGTTTTGTAGCTTCATTGAAGGAGGGTCACCGATTAGCACACAGCCCCACACCTAAAATATGCTGCAGTAATCTGATGGACCCGGAGCTTTAGTCGGCGCTGCGGGACGTTTCATTTACTCGTGTATATTTGTGCAGAAACAGGTGGAGGCAAATCCCAGGTAACGTCTGAAAGCCCATGCAGAGGAAAAGGGACTAATAATGTTCATTTTTTAAATACTTTTACGTTTAAAAGTCGTGAAGGTTCTGTATCACACCAGGATAGATTCTGACTGTGTCCAGGATATAACCAAATGTTTCCCCTATGGTCAGAGCTGATACACGCCGTATGGTCAGAGCTGAAGTTGCTGAGAAGCAGCAACAGAGTTGATCCTGCTGTAAAGTTGCCAACAGCTCAGGTCCAGCAACCAGAGAAAAAATGTATTTAATGATTGAGACACAAACCTGCGTCCATCCGACGTTTCTGTGTTGCCCATCGGATCCCTGCAGGACGCCGATCCCCGCTCTCTGCTCGGCTCTGAGGTCTCACAGGAGGCCACGCCTTCCCCCGGTTGCCAGGTGTGCTCATGCACCTGTCCTACTGTGTGTGTGTGTGCTGTCTAAAGTCTAAAGTCCTGCACTGCTGCTTCGCCTCCTGCATGTCTTTCAGTTAAAGCGTCAGTAGCAGCAACTATGTCACACCCCAAACCCAAATACACGGCAGGCTGAGTGGCTGCCAACGCATCCAGCCGAGCGCTCAGAGACGTCCTGTGACACGGAGCGGGCTCTGGCCTCTCCTAATCAGCCTTCAGCCACTGGATCATCTGACTCCACAGAAACAAATTGTTTCCACTCTGCTTTGTTGTTGCCCACAGTGCCTCTTTTCATTATCGTAGCTTCAGCTGAACTAAATGTGCAGCAGAGGAGCAGCCTGGCCATCGGGAAAGAGGGTTAGTGATTGGCTGGATGGCTGTTAACCTTAAGCCTTTATTACTGAAGGAGAAAAGAAAAGAGCTAAAGATCATAAAAAACCTGACGAATGTCCAGCTTCTTGCAGCCGACAGCAGATACAGAAACATTTTTCCTGAACGGAAACCTGTAGATGGAAGAGACAACGGTCCTATGACTGAAACAATTAATAAGATTAATTAATTATTAAAATAACCATCAACTCGTTTATTAATTGATTAATCATTAACTGGAGTATAGAGACTCTAAAATGAGCTTTTATCTGACAGAGCGACCCACTTAGAGCAGGAATTAGACCAAGAATCTAAAAAATATATATATAAACATTTTGGATTTAAGATTTAAAAAACAAAAAATGCATCTGCCAATCAGCTTTATCCAGAACTCCTCCAGTGGAAAACTTTTAGTTTCAGCTGGTTTCATTTTTTAAAACTATGTTTTAAAGAACCTTTTACTTTCCAATTATGAAAAAATAATCAACAGATTAATAAATTAACAATACTTAGTTGCAGCCCTAAGCAGTCCCAGTCGTTATCACAGGCGGAACGACGACGACATCAGGCGGTTACTGCGTCATCCGACAGTCACCTAAAAACGGCGAAATAGATTCTATTCTTCCCACCAAATCAGATCCAGTGCAAAACGTATCCTGGTGCTGATTCTGCCTCCACTGGTTCCAGTTAGAGACTTTGCTGGTCTTACATATCAACCCTCTTATTAAGGGTTGGGGGAGGGGTCCTGGAAGTGCAGCAGCCATTTTTAAATGTCCTCATTGAAACGTTTGAATGCTGCCACCTTAACATCAATCTTTGCTTATCTTAGACTAAAGATACGTATAAAATTTGAGCTTCAACATTAATAACAAGTCAGATTCATCCTGAGGTAATAAGCTGAGCTTCTTCCAGCTCATTAAAACTGATCACATGGTGTGTAAAGTTTAATAAAACGGTTAAAACAACAGCTGATTTTTGATTTATATACACTGGATTGCAGTTTATTTCATAAAATTAAAATTACTTTAAGATTATCAGCTGTGCTGCGATGATGGATGGATGGATGCATGGAGTATGCATGGATGGAATTATTACTTACTATTAATGGATGATGGATTGATGATGCATGATGGATGATGGATGGATGGATGGATGCCATACGATGATATGTTACAACAGTCTATTAAAATTATTATTTAAAAAAGCTTTAGATAAATAAATTAATTAATAATGAAAAATAATTTTTTAAAACAATTCAAAGGAATTCAAATGTGTGTGAATTAATGTGAATTAAATTAATGTGAATTAAATTAATGTGAATTAAACTTCACTAAAATAATAAGAGAAAATTCATTATTTTAGTGATTGTGAACAAGATGAAAAAAAAAACTATTAAAATAAAATGAAAAATAGAAAATAAACGAAAACACAAAAAAATAAAAAGTAAAACGGAATGAAAACCTAGAATCTGGTTCTGACCGGTTCTGATGGCGGTCAGAACTGATTCAAACCTTTTCTCCTGATATTCCGAGGCAGGATTATCTAGAACCTTCTCAGTGATCTCCATCATCGGATCAGAACCAGATTAAACCAGAAGAAGAAGAAGAAGAAAACCTGCGAACTTATCTGATGTCCCTTCATGGTTAGAACAGTGGGCCGAGTCAGAACCGGGTCAGAACTGTGAGCCAGACCGCCTTAAATCCAAAGAGCAGGAATGAAAACCTCATTATTCACATTCCTGCCCTATAAACCCCCCACCCCCTGCTGATTTGCATTTTAATAAAATGAGGTCAGGATGAACCGATGAGGCGTCATTAACGGTTCCTCTCAGATTATGATTTCATTATTTCTCAAATATTAACAAACAAAAAACTTTTGATTTTTCTTAATCTCTCCGTTTTTCAGCAGTTTCTCATTTTTAATGACTGATATTAGCTCTGCTGTTTAGCATCCTACTGATACCCTGCAATCTGACCAATCAGGAGCTTTAGCTTTCCTTGGATGCTACATGCTAACTCTGTTCCTCCCATCAGCCTGGTTCCTCCTGCTGGTTTCCAGTTAGACCTTCATGTTTATCATGAATCAGAGCAGTTTCAATTCTGCCACAAGCTCTGCTCTGGTGGCAGCATGGCTCCGGACCGCAGCTTGTTAAACTCTCCTGGAAATTCAGATTCATCCATGAATCTGAAAAAACGTCCATGATTCCTTCTTTTTTCTGCCTGTGAGCCGTTTTTAATGCAGCGTCTCTTTTATGCTAAACAGTTTCTCATTTCATCAGCAGAGAGAAGCTAGCTGATGGATTTGAGTAAAAACTGTTTTAAATGGGTTTTACGGTAAAGAGACTAATCTGAGCTTAATGAGAACGGATTAAGAAGAAACATCCAATAAGGCTCTGCCTAGACTGGCTGGACTCCAGCTGCAGTCTGAACCCTGAACGCCTGGAGTCGGCTTTATTTCCCAAACCTCTGCAGGTTTAAGTCACATCTGGTTATTGTGCATCTTTTTCCTTCCACTCAACTTTCCATTAATAATCCTAAAAACAGCAAAGTGTTAAAAAGCAGAATTGTTTGCAGCCGCCTTTTATATGACCTGCTGCACGGTTTCCATGACGTTCCGCAGTGGAACTACCAAGTTAGCAGTTTGACATCTGTTTAAAGCCGGAGATACACTGTGTGATTTTTTTCAATTGTTGCACGCAGCTGCAGCTCAACCTGCACGATGAAACTACAGGTTCAAAAGTTCACAGGTAACCATGTTTGTTCTCAAACTGGAAACCAATGTTCTGATGCGATCTACCTGCTCACACTGAGCGTCTAAAAACCACGTGGAACTCAGCTCCGCGGTGAGATGGCGCTACTCGGACTCATCTATCTGGAAGAAAACACCCCTGTTTGCAGATGCACAATGCTCGAGGTAAATCGGTTCATAGCTCTGCTTCAACAGCAGGATTTACCTACGACCACCTTAAGATGGCCGACTGAATTTCAAACATGTTTGATTTTCTCCCGACTTTACGATTCCTGATGGGGAGGTGGCCCCTCGTTACCCCCTGTTCACTACACCACGCACCATCAGGCTGAAAGTCGACCAGATCGAAAATTTTGCACAACTGGAGAATCGGCCTGAAAAGGGCAAAGAAATCGTACAATGTAGCCCGGATTAAGCCAAAACGTGGCTTTTCTGTGCTAAAACAATCTGACCTGACAAACAAAAACCAAACCTATAAAAAGTTTTACATCCAGTTGTGGCAACGGAGGGACATGAGGGCCAAAAAGAGCGGGATCAGGGTGGAAAAGGGTCCAGCCAGCGTTTTCACGCGCACCCTCGCTTTCTGCTAGCTGCTCCATCTTCAGTCAGTCGTCTTCCACAATGGCGGTCAGACAGACAGAACAAGCCGGTAAGGAACCAAACAGGAAATACGCATAGTGTAGAGAGGATGGAGATCTGACCACCAGAGGCCTCCGTTCTGCAGATATCTACAATTTTGGAGGGGTGTCTGCGGAAGGGGGCGGGGCATATCTGCGTTAACTGTGACACATGCAGACCACCTGGTTTCTGAGCATGAATCAGCGCTAAGCTAGGCTTAGGTTGCTCCTCCCTGAGCTTTAGCAGGAGTTTGATCCCGTAAAGACTTTGGTTTGTGTAGCTTACAAACTTTTTCCTTCCATCAAACTTTCCACTAAGCCAGTGTCGTTTAGCGGCTCACTGTGGAGCATGTTGATGTCTGCTGAGCAAATGCAGTAAATATAATTTTAATCAATCTGAAGAAAGATGCTAATTCTCAGCAAACCTGATATTTTATATGAAAAACTGAACAAAAACAGATCTAGTCATCAATCACTATATCTGAATTATTGGATATTTTACTTCACTTTTAAAAATCAACTAACTTTCTAAATCTGCTATAATTTATAGGGCGCCCCCTGCTGGCCGGCTGGCCTTTAATCGGCTCCTTTCACTTGTTCTTCGGGCCGGCTGAAGGAAAAGTTAGAGAAAGTATTTCCTTCCTCACTCACCTTAGATATGATGAGCGGCTCTCTGTGCTCCAGGCCGCCCTGCACCGTGAAGCCCCACGGAGCTCCCCCCTGCAGCCGGGCCTCCACCAGCACCCAGCCGCCTCCCCCTCCGCCCGCCGGCTGGAGCCCCGCCCGGCCGCGGCTCTCCATGCCCGGCCTGCGGGGCTGGAACCCAGAATGAAGCGAACCCCGGATCCTTCACAGGTGCATCGCTGCTCATTTACAAATCCTGGATTGTAGAGAAACAGAGAGGGGGGGTCCAGTCCTCCCCGCAGGGCGCGTTCCCGGCGCGCGCGCAGAAAGACGCGGATCCCGCGGCGGTTAAAGTCCAACAGGAGGCCGGATGGAGTCTGGAAGGAGTCCCGAAAGTTTGAGAGGAAGACCCGCAGCTTCTGCTCTCCTTCCCTCTCTGCCCAGATCAGTTTAGCATCACAATAGGATTTACTGCGACTCACTGAGCAAAGAGAAAAGACAGGAGGAGGAGGAGGAGGTGCAGAGAGGAGGAGGCATGAGGAGGACAGGCCGAGCGAGCTGCAGGAAACCGAAAACACGGCGGAGCAGGAATGCAGATCAGCTGGGAGTAAAAAAAGGATGTTAGAGTCAAAGGGCGACTTTCTAATCCGATCCTCCACACCAGAGCTGGACTCGGTTTGCTTTCACACTGGAATCAGATTAAAACCAGATTACAGCTTCTGCTGGTTGCATTGGTTTAGAAACCAAATCAGCTGTTTGGAGGTCAGATTAAAAAGCTTTTACATCTGAAGAGTTCCTGGAACCTCCGTCCCTCTGACCTGCAGACTGCTGCTTTCACTTTCCAGGTTCAGGATCCTGGAATATCTGATCCGAGTCTCCAGGTCAGATGGCAGGAACCTGGACTGAGGTTCTGCAGGTGGAACCCAGCACCTCAACGTTTCTTCAAAGAAAACATTCTCACTACTGAGCAAAAGTTGGTTTCCCATAAAAACACCACAAAACATTGATAGTTGGTTAGACACTGACCTCTAGTGGCAGATAATGAGATAGCAACTAATCTTATTTATGTGAGCTTGAACTGTAAACTTTGAAATGACTAAACTTGTAACAAAAACAATAAAAAGAAACGTATTAATTTAAAGAAAAACAAAAGATAAACCAAAAATGTTTCATACATCTTATATTTAATAAGGTGATTCTGATAAGGCACCAGTATCAGATTAAAACAAAACCTTATAAAAGTCATTAAATATGTCATTAAAGAATCTCCATTTAAATAATACAAACAGAATAACATGATTTTCAAATAAAACATTTTTAGGCAAACATTTTTATGTATTTTAAATCGTTATGCAACTATTTTAATTCCTGAAAATATGTCAAAGGGAAGAAAAAAGGATTTATAATTTGTAGAAAAATAAAGCACCATGTTTTTTTTTTTTTCCTACAGATCGAACAGGTCTTTAAACTAAACTTCTGCTTTTCTGATGCTGCTCTGAACTTTCCAGCAATCGGTAAGTTTTCCATCAAAAAAGAGGAGATTTAAAAAAATGATTTTAAAAGAACTGCTGTGGTTAAAACTGATTTAAGTTCAGCTTTTCTCTTCCTGTTCTCCTTCAGTTGATCGTCCCGCGCTGTGATTGGTCCAGCCTGTTTCAGGTGGGACAGTCTGAGCGTGACCCGACGGACTGACGCCCTGAGCCAGTCGCTCCATCTGACTAAACGGCTTCACCTGCAGGAACAAACCAGACAGAAGCAGGTAGAAACCGACATGAATGCGTCTTCAGTCGGCCGCCCTGGATCAACCGGAACGCCACAAAAAAAACGTTCTGGTCGGATTTCCCAGATTTGATCCCAGTCTGGACTCTGGTGGAGCAGCGGAAGGAGAACTTCGACAGAGGAAACCAAACCTGGAAGGTCAGACCTCCACCGTCATCTCTAGGAGACTCTGAGTCCGGAAGCGACTCGGAGCTGCTTGTCCTCTCCATGTTCTGCTGCAGCGCAGGGACAGCAGAGAACGGGTCCCCCGGCGCTGGAACGTAGATCTGGACTCTCTAACCGTCTTCCTCCACCCTGTGGATCGTCTCGATGATCATCTTCTTCAGCTTCTTCACTTTGTCCGGCGGCGCCTCGTTCAGACACTCCTCCACATACTTCAGGAAGCCGGCGTGTGGCGACTGGGTCCGGTTCTGGCAGACGCTCCTCATCAGCTCCATCAGCTCGCCGCCGGAGGCCGACGCTCGCCGGCGCGCTCGCTTTCGGCTGGACTTCCTGCTGCGGGACGAAGACGCGGAGGAGGAGGAAGAGGGGGAGGAGAGCCGCGAGTCTGGGGGAGTCGGGGAGGGCGGGACTTCCGGGCTCTGGGTGGAGGCAGCTGTGTAGGAGGGGTGTGCGGGTGGAGACGAAGGCTGCTCCTCTTCCTCTTCAGAGTCACAGAGGAACATCAGGTCCAGGTAATGCTTCCATTTTGGGAGGTAGAAGTCCTCTGAGCCACAGGTTCTGTTGGAGCTCACCGCCTTGTGCTCCCGCTGGAAGATGGTCCGTAAGTTCCTGAACTTGGTCTTGATGTCGTCCACTGAAAGAGGAAGGAGAACAGAGTAAAGGTTTACTAGTGGTTCCTAGAACTTCTAAAAGTAGAATGGGAGGCAGATCTTTTAGTTCTCAGGCTCCTCTCCTGTGGAACCAACTTCCAGTTTTAGTCCGTGAGGCAGACACCCTGTCTACTTTTAAGGCTAGGCTTAAAACTTTCCTTTTGATAAAGCTTCTAGTTAGAGTGGCTCAGGTTATCCTGATCTATCTCTATAGTTCTGCTGCTATAGGCTTAGACTGCTGGAGGGACATAGGGACCCCTTTTTCATCATTCTGCTTCATTCTATCTCTATTCTCCCACTCTGCAGAATCTATTA
>JAGKQL010000065.1:7967710-7990297 GCA_018398635.1 Cyprinodon brontotheroides | reverse complement strand
GGGATGCCATACAGATTCATGTCAAAAATACCGAACTATCCCTTTAAGGGTCTTGCTCAGGACCCAGAGTGGCATGTAATTATATATATACATATATAATAAAAAAGCCTATCTGAAAGTATTTTTTTTTTACATTTATTTTTTGTTTTGTTGAACTGCGCATTTTTTCTTTCAGCAAATTGTTCAGTCTGCTTATTATTTACGATTTGATGACCAAATAATCAATTAAGGTTATTGTTTCAGCTCTAAGAAATAAAAACAATAAACTGATTTACCGGAAGTTAAGACTGGGTGGATTTAAGAAAAGACGGAATAATGGATAAACCAACGACTGGATGGAAAAGTTTCAGGATCTTTGAAAGTGTTGATAGACAATCAAAAACGACATGAAGCAGAAATGAAATGTGGTTGTACTGTTTTAATATCAATAATCAATAGATGGCTGGTACAGACGACAGTAAACCTCATTTACATCTCAGCTCACGTGTAGACATCCAATCCATGTACAGTATTTACAGCAGCAGGTCGGTTTGATGAGCCGTCAAACCGAGTCGCCGCTCGCATCCGTATTTACAGCAGCTGGGAATATTTCCAAAGGAACATTGATTGGTCTCAGGAAAAAAAATGACCCGATCATTTGATTAGTAAAAGATCTAAAAAAATGTTTGAGCACGTTCAATCCTATAAAGGAGACGACTTCATGAAAAATGAGACCTTCAGCCTCAGTCTGTATGATTATGTACCGAGACTGGGCGGATCTGATCGGATACAAAAAACACCGGAATAGGAATTAGCTGCCCGCCTGAAGCAACGACGGAAATGTTCCAGGAAACGGATCCCCGCCTGAAAAGAACAGCACTTCTGTTTGCTTCCTAAAGATGTTTCTCCTTCCATCTGAAAGGCCTCTGCTGTTTGGGAAAAAAAACTGCAGGAAGTGAAGCAGCATCAGAGAAACGGTTGTTAGCTCAGATGAACCCATCAGTATGAAGGCATGGAAGCTAACATGGCGTCTTTAACAGCAGCCATCCCTCGCTCCGGTCCGAGCGATGAGAGGCGGCTCAAAGATGGCGCTAGCGTCACTGAAGGACAGATGGACGAGCTCCTCAATCAGAACCACGTCCAGGATCAAACATCACACCAAGAACAGGGAGTCAACAGCCGGACCACTGAGGCATCCAAAGCGGTTAGCTTTAGAGCAGCTTTCACCTCGTTTCCACCATCAGCACCAACCTGCTGATCATATTTAATGAGCGTTAGCTCCACCTGCCAGATGTTTCCTGTTCCTGTTCGGTGATATTTTAACCAGTATTTGGTCAGAAGTGACGCTGACTGAAGCTTCTACATTCCTCCCTGTGGTGCTGGTTTGTTAGGTCTCCCTGCTCCAGCATTCATCCCTCCTGGTTTCCTTCCTTCCTTCCTGACTGGATCAATCTGCTCCGTACATTAATGCTGTCGACAGGTTTTCGCTCTATTCTTACTTTTTTTTCTCTCTGCATTTTGTTGGTTTCAGACGTGGAAAATAAATGCGTGTATCGTGAACTACACGTCTGTAAACACGTGAAAAGCCCACGATGATATGTGCCGTCTGAACCTGGCCAGAAGCAGCCGGAAGCAGCCGGAAACCAGGCCGAACACACGTCACACCCACAGCGGTTACAAACCAGGCTGTCATTCAAAAGTGCTTCTACATTTTAAAGTCACCACGAAGCCAAACTATGTACAGTGTGGCCGTTAAATACTGTTAGACCTTCTCCACGGCTGTAGAGGATGCTTCAAGTATGAATTCATTGACAGGAAGGTCAGCGGTGCCTCCAGCGTTTAGACGCAGCCCTGGGGGGCCGCCACGGGACGCCCAGCTGCATCATGAAGGGAGGTTAGTCCCTCCGCCAGCAGCGCTGAAATAAAGTGACTTTGATATAAAAATAAAAAGGTGGAGAGGTAGAAGGACCCACCGGAATCCATCATGTCTGTTTCACTTTAACCTCGGGATTAAGTCCCGCCTCCTAATTTATCAGCTTTGGTTTAATCTCACCATGAGATTAAAGAAGGAGAATTCATTTTAGATTTGATCTCAATCTGCTCTCCAGAAACACTGATGGATAAAACATGAGTATAAATAAACCCGGATGTTTGGCTGACGTTTAAATTAACTTCTCAATTAAAACAGATGAAAGATTTAAAATAATAAGTGAAATCGTCCAAAAAGCCTCAAACATCTAGATTTCAGGATCTACATCCGTCCACCCAGACTGATCAAAGCAGAGCTCCTGGTTCTCTGAGGGCCGCCGGCTCAGGTTGAACCCGCTCGTTAAAGACGGGTCCTGATTGGTCGGGATGATGCTTCCTCTGTTGATCAAACGTTCATCTCGCCGTTCGGCAGAGAGGCAAAAAACGGCGCTCTGTCCCAACTTCTGGCTAAAAACAAACAAACACAAAGTTTTTGTGGCTTGGCGCCGCAGCGGCTCCCTCAGACGATGCTGTCGTGCAGCAGCGGCTCCTCGTCCTCGCCGCTGGCAGAGGGCGGGGTCTCCTCGTCGCTGCCTGGCAGCGGCGTGTTGATGTGGACGCCGGCCAGCGAGGATATGGCCTCTTTGTTGTCTGGGAGGGGCTTGTCATTGAGGGAGAGCTCGGAGGACGAGGAGGAGGAGCAGGACGTCTTTTCAGGGATGAAGAGGGCGACGAGAAAGGCGACGACCACGGTGCACGCCCCGAGCAGGAAGGGCGGACCCGGAATGAGCGCTTGCTGCGAACAGAGAACAGGAGAAACTTCAGGAACATTTTCTCTGAAATCTTTTTTAAATATTAACAGTGAGAAGAAAACGTCAGAAGCAGCCGTTCTGTGGCCGTGATCCATGACGCCTTCTTAGCAGCTGCTGTAAAATCATGTATTTATTTTACATTTGTTGCTTTTAAAATCATTTATCTGTCAGTCTGCTCTATCTAAATCTCCTCAAGTGGAAAAGTTTTAGTTTCACCTAGTTTTATTCTTTAATAAAAAAGCGTCTTTAAGGAAACTTTTGCTATCCAATTATTAATCGATTCATCGTTAAAAATAAGATTAATCGATTAGCAAAACAACGGCTAGTTGAAGGCCTAACTTCCAGAGCATCTAGTCTTCGGTAAAACAATATAAAAACAGTAACTGTAGGACTGTGAGGTTCCATTTTAGCCCCTCCTCCTCCTGAATACACACTCTTACTGTACCTAATAATCTGGTCGACTTTAGGGGGCGCGTACCACTGGCTGCAAGCTAACAGCGCTACGCTACATGCAGAAAACTCAAATGTTTCCAACATTTCCGTCGATGGAGACGTTTATGAAGGAGACAGAGCAGACATCTAGCCGACACGTCTGCTCAGAGCTTTTAGGAACACGCCGTCCTGCTAAGAATCTGCATAAAAATCAAGCTGTTCTATGTGACATTGAGTTGTTGCTATAGAAACCGGTTGTGGGGGTGTGCAGTGTGACTCACAGCTGTTCTCTACAGCTGAATGATGGCCGTGCTGCAGAGAGAAAGCTTCAGTTCGAGGTTTACATCCAAGGTCAACATATATACCTGATAATCTGTTAATCTCAGGCGGTCAGTTATTCCAGCGCTGATGCAGATTAACTACAAAGACTGTCATAAAAACGCTGCTGTAGCAGAAAAACAACAAATATTACTCCTATAATGTTGAGCAGCAGATATTATGCTGGTAGGAAAGAAGAACTTTCCCATCATGTTATCTAGATCTTATGTCTGAAAGAACAGAAAATGTCTGGAACAGTTTTCCTACAAGCAATCTGTCCTGAATGCTTTTAAAACAATATAATATTTACAGCTGCAGAGATTTCAGCTTCATCACAGGAACCGAGTCGGGTTCTCTGGAGTCATCTGTAACCATTTTGATTTTTAACTGAAGGTTAAGCCGTCATGCTGACTAACAGCAAACCGATCGTGGCCAGGCTAACTGCCTTTGGCAACGATTCGCGGGAGGCTAACTGCGGCCCGATCGCGCGGGCCCCAACTGCAGCGTCCGTCGGCGGCTAACTTCCACAGCCGTCTGCGACTAACTGCAGCCAGTCTGCGGGAGGCTAACTGCAACCCGTCTCGCGGAGGCTAACTGCAAACCCCGTCTGCGGGAGGCTAACTGCAGCCCGTCGCGGGAGGCTAACTGCAGCCCGTCTGCAGTTAGGCTAACTGCAGCCCGTCTGCGGTGGCTAACTGCAGCCCGCGTCTCGCGGGAGGCACCACGAGCCTGGCCGTCTGGAGTCGCACATTGCACTGCGGGGCTCGCCTGCAGAGCTAAGCGGCTGCACTGCCGGCCGCTTCGCGGCGGCGCGAGCTTCAAGTTGGGAGGCTAACAAGTGATCGGGAATTACAGAAGAAGCAGCATATCTCCATCTGCGCTGACTAACAGCAGCCCGTCCTGCGGAGGCTCCTGACAGCGGCTGGCTGCTGCGGCAGTCTGCGGCGGCTAAACTGCAGCCCGTCCGCGGCGGCTAACTGCAGCCCGATCTCGCGGAGAGGCTAACTGCAACCCGTCTGCGAGGCTAACAAAACCCGTCACAACCCGCTAACTGCGGCTTGATGGAAAGCGTTCTCTCATCTGCATGGCGTGTGTGAAGGACAAAAGCTTCTAGAACATCTACCGATGCCGTTTTTTTTTTTTTGGGGATATGGTAAAATGTTTATTTGATTTGTGTTTATCTGACTGTGTTCGATTATTATTCCTCCACTAAATGAAAAAAGTCATAATTTATATTATCTGGAGACGATTAATATAACAGGAGGTGAAATGCAGCTCCATGAATGTGGTGATGTCATCAGTACGCTGCTGTTCCTGTTGACCCAGATTTATTCTGCTCCCGTTCTCCCCGAGTCCAGACTTTACTGGGTTCTAGTCAAGAACTGACTTGGAGAGGAACTGAGGAACAGCTGAGGTTCCACACATCATGTATCATTAGTGTTGCTACTCGCTATCTTCTTACCTGTTGTGTCATCGACCAGGAAATGATGGTAAACTAGCATGGCTAACTGCTAATTTGCTAAGGGTCCTGCATACCCTCATGATCTCTATTTAAATCTTTTTTTCATAAAATGAATTTAAAGACAGTTTCTGACAGACTGAATCAGTGAATACGAGGTTCTGACTCCTAATAAGTTAGTTTTTCTTTAAGAAGTAAAGCAGATCAGATCCATGTTCTTTAGCATCAGGCCATCACAGCTCATTGGTTCCCTCTAACAGAACTGGACCCACCTGCTCCCAGCCAGCATGCAGGACGGCTGGGGTGGGAGTTTTTACCTCGGTGGGGCCGTGCAGAGGCAGCGGGTCGATGCTGTACTCTTCCTGGATGGGATCCATGGTGTTGAACTCCACGTTGAAGAGGAAGAAGATGAATCCGTAGAGAGCTGGGCCCAGGCCGTTACAGAGACCTCTGATGCCGGTGATCATCCCCTGGACGACTCCTGCAGACAGAACCAAGCTGCGTTCGTTAATCCGCACCCTGGATGATCGCTGCGCCCGCAGACCCCATGGAGCGGCTCCTCCCGCTCACCTTGTTTATCAGAATCAGCTGACTGTGACACCAGAGCGGAGACGGCGGGGAAGGTGATGGAGGACTTATCGCTACAACGGCTCCGGCGGCCCACATCATCCTGGGACAGAAACACGGCAGAGGATGAGCGGCTGGCATCTTTCTAAAAGCTCCGCCCACAGCGCCGCCCTCAACCTTTAGCTAGATAATCATGGTGGAGCCTCCTTAGACCGAGGTGGTCGCCGCCAGTGTGGTTTCTGACAGCCATCTTAGATCTAGTTTTAGTCTCATTTTAGTCATTGCAACATAAAACCGACTAAAACCTTTTTCAGTTTTAGACGGTTTCATGTTGCAAAAAGAGTTAACCTTTACAATTTATAATACAGACCAGATTCTTTCCCAGACTGACAGCTCTATCCTAGACGCTACAATCGCTGGGTATAGAATGCTGCTGTGCAGATCATCATTGCTGCTGGGCAGAAAACTTTGATTTATAGAATTCAAATAAACTTTTATATAAATTAATGCCCTATTTTATAAAAAAGTTTCTCCCAAAAGCATGAAAGGCCAGCGCAGATCTAGTTCAAGCACATCACATGAGTTGCAATGGCAGACAGACAGGCTGACAAAATGTCCGATAAAGGAATGATTTTAGACATCCAAGGTTTCCATCCCAAATCAAACACTTCCTGATCTACTATGAATTCTGCATTAAACACAGATCAATAAAATCTGCATTAGTCAAAAAATGAATAATTCAGCCTCACCATGGTTCTGATCCGAAGCCGTACCAGGCCAGCTGGAGGATCTGGAAACCCAGACCCAGCAGGACGGTGTTCTTGTTTCCCAGGTATCTCATCAGCAGGGTGAGGAAGAGAGTCTGAGGGGGAAGAGGAGGCGTGGTTACAGTTTTAACCTCAACAAAATACGCAGGAAGTGACGCAGCAGGGGGGTCGGTTACCTGGGCAACGATGGACAGGATGCCAACGACCCCGATGAACACGGCGATGGTCGTGGAGGAGAAGTTTATCACCTGGAGGGAAACAGATCCACGAGGAGTTTTAAAACCTTCTTTAATGCATCTCTACAGCATGACGCTGCCTCTGCCGTGCTTCACCATTGGAATGGAATTACAGCTTTTTATAGAAAATCCAGGAAAATTGACTGATGTTTGATAAAAAGATGAAGCTCCTAAACATTTTAGTTTTAGATGTAAACATACATTTCAAACTATATCAAATGAAAACTTTTCCAAAGGAAAGATCTTTCGTCACCTGTCTCAGGTAGAGGAAGAAGCTGGAGTACTGGCCGGCCTCCGGCAGGTAGGACAGGAAGACGGTGATGCAGATCAGCAGGACTGTGGAGTCCTGACCCACCTTCCTCAGAGACTGAATAAGAGACAGATAGAGAGAGGGACAGAAATACACCAGCGGCGCCGTCAGACCATCAGTTAGCCTCCAGTTAGCGTCTGGAACTCAAAGGGTTGGACTAAAGCACTGAACTGCTCTGATTTAAGGTGGAACTGCAGAGTTACAGAGCCCTTAGCATTTAGCAGATATTAGAAATTAATTATTTAAGAGGAGTTACTGCCTCGAGGAACATTGGTGCCTTCGGCCACGTCTTCACTCAACATACTGCGTCCAAAAACAGACAGGAGGTTAAAATCATGCAGCTACAGGGTGAAACAAAGCTTCAGCTCTCATTCAGCCACTAACTGATCTAACACAGCGCTCAGAGGTTCAGGTTACTGACAGCGAAAGGGTCGGCCTGCTCCCAGGTGAAAGGCGTCCCCCACGTATTCAGCCTCATCTTGTCCGGCAGCGACTCGGGGACGGCCAGCAGGATGAAGCAGATGTCGGCCAGCGAGATGAGCGTGGCCAGCAGGACCACCAGGTTATCTCCGTACCAGGCCGACAGGTAGGCCCCGATGGCCGGACTCGTCACCAGGCTGGCTGCAAACGTGGCCGAGACCTGGAGGGACCAGAGCCGAGGTTGGCGACGTTCAAAGACCCCGAGAAACAGCTAGAACCGGTCAGAACCAGGTCTTACCAGACCGTAGGCCGTGCTCCTCTCTCGCTCGTCCGTCACATCAGCGACGTAGGCGAAGATCACGGAGAAGGTGACGGAGAAAGCTCCAGACATGGAGATCATGGCGAAGTACCACCTGAAGCAGGAACAGACGGAAGGAAGAACAAACCTTCAGGGATTTTCTATTTTAAACACCCAGCTCACACACAGCCTTCTATTTCTATCCAAGCTCTATAGCCGCCGGTTCCACCTCAACATGGCCGACCTGAACGTACGGAGCGAGTCCCTTCCTTCTGTTGGGGCCCCCTAGGGATGCTGCAGCGTAGTAACAGCAGGCGTGGTTTAAATTAACTAATTAAATTACCCAGTTTGAGAGTTAATTATTAACTTTTTGATAACAAATTTAAAATAATTGGACTTTAAAGGCAGTAGTTTTAATGATTTAAAGTAGACAGATTTTTCTAAAGGTTCATTTTTAGGCTGTAACTGGCCTTTATTTAGTTATTTTATAAAGTAGGCAGACAGGAAGTGGCATCAGAGAGATGGAGGGGACCTGCAGCACAGGGTCACCAGGTTAGGACACCACCCTGTGACGTGGGTGGCACAATTAACCCCTGCACCACCTCCTGTTTGTTTAAATGCTACAAAGATTGGAGGCGGGTTAGAAACTGAGCAAAATAAACAGAAGGAGTCTTCAGAGGAGGCAGCAGCTCCTGCATCGCTGCTGTCTCCATCTGCCTCCCATCATTCATATTAATACTTTCTTGATCTCATATTGGAGAAATGAACTCTCTGCATCCCTTTCAGGAGCAGTGGGTTGCCATTGTGCAGCGCCCAGGAGCAGTTTGGGGTTATGGTCTTTGCACAGGACTGGGCAGTTCAGGGAGTCTATGCCTCAACCAGGATACGTTAACGCGTTAATCCTATTTTGTTCCATTATTGTTCCTTCTGCATTATTTAACGTTTTAATAAAAAAATGCTGTTTTCCTTCGATTTTTCAAATCCATTTTTTTATTTCTATTTTTTCATGTCATTTTTAAAAATGTTTAAATCTTTGATATTTTTTTCAGACTGAGTTTTAGGAAATGCATTTTTAAAGATGGCATTTTACGGCCACATTTTCTTCACTTCCAGCCCAATCCAGACGCTCGTTCTTGACCAATAGAAAGGGTTCTTGGCTCCTGACTGTGGAGGAAAGCCCCGCCCCCCAGAGGAGCAGAGGATCAGACAGACTAAGCTCTGCCATTTAACAGAAATTCCCAGCTTATTTTTATTTTTTTATTAAGATCTGAGGTCAGAGGAGGACAAATGGAACATCTAAAAAATGTCTTTCATAGATATTTTAGATGAATAAAACAGTTATTCTACTTGTAGAAAACAAACGGTTGTTGTTGACACAAAGTTAAAGTGGTATAGCTCAATCTAGCTAACTGACCGAGCTAAAAGAGGCTAACCTGTTAGCTACTGAGCGCAGCTAGACACATCTTTATTTAATGGTCTAAAAGTTACTTTGTTCACCAGAAACAGGTTTTTTTTCCAGTTTTGTTATCGATCAGGTAAAACTTCTTTGGTCAATAGACACGCTAACGGTACAGATGCTCCTGACTCGGCACACAGACTCTGCATGATGTTATTATCGTTGTCTGGGCAACCAAAATGTTTCACATCCTGTGGCAACGTTCAGCCAATCACGTAGCGTAACGTCACCGACAGGAAGCACAATCCCAGCAGATCTGGTTTCTACAGCGGCGGGACGCGTGAGGTCTGGTGCTCCGAATGAGAGCTGCGGAGTTTAGTGGGATCATAATCCTGATGAACTGATGAATAGAGGATGTTTGGAGGTGGACTTTCTCACTTAAAAATGTGTTTTTAAACGAGAAACATTTTTCCATCTTATAAAATAAATAATACAGAAGCGTCAGTAAAGGCATGCCGTCCTACCAGGGGCTGAGCCTCATCAGAGGGATCGGAGCGCAGGTGAAGAAGACTGTGATGAGGAGGAAAGACCTCCGACCCCAGACATCGGACAGCGCCCCGATGAGAGGAGCAGACATGAAGGACAGCAGGCCCTGCAGAGGAGAAGCCTCGTTCAGTGAGGGAGAAGCAGAGGACCAACAGAAAGCTGCTGAGGATCCGCCTCCTGCTCTTACCTTCACCCCCTGGATCAGCCCGTTCATCAGGAACGTGTGCTGGGGAAACGTTTCATGTAAAACCTGCAAAAAACACAGAAAATATCAAACATAAACGGTAGATATCCAGAGGAAACCTGCAGGGGGATGAAGCGTCTCCTCACGGTGAGCATCGGCGTGGTGAGCAGGCCCCAGGCGAAGAACTCCAGGAAAATCACCACCACGGCGTGGTAGACGCTGGGCCGGCCGATGCCCTGCTGCGGCTGCAAAATACAACAAACACAGAAACACATTTGATTTTCTCCTGGTTTCTCAGGCAGTGACAGTTTGACAGGAAGCTAAAGAGGAACTCCAGGAAGGTCCGCAGGATGAAGCTGAAAACCTCAGGCAGCAACAAGCCTGGAACGAAGACGGAAACGATGCAGTTTGACCCATAAGGACCGAGACCTGTACCGCTTTCACTGCAGAACCGCTGACACAGTTCCACCGACGCCGCGAGAACACGAACCAGGTGGAAAAGCTAAGAGGATGAAAGAGGACTGAAACCAGCAGGGGGCGCCAACCACCTGTTCCTCTTCCAGTGAACAATAATCCAGAACCCGTCAATAAAACCAGGTGACTTCTAGACAGCAATTCTTAAAATAAGCAGATCTATACGGGTTTGGATCTGGCGGCTGCGTTCTCTGACGGCCAGATTGTTCGGCCGATGGCGTCGTAGCGCGGCGCCGAGGCTTGTTCGGAAGACTCCTCGTCACGCGGCCGACAAATGCGTCCTTCTTTCTGGCCGTTTTGAAGGATGGGTCCGCTTTATCCTCCACAGCTTTGGGAATTCATTGCAAATCAAAGCAAGCCGGTTGTTTCGCGCTCAGAGGAAAAAGGGAAATGGTGCCAAACAGTGGTGAATATTGGAAGTGCAGTTTAATATAATCCAAGCCTGTGAATAGTTCCGTCTGAAATGAATGGAAACAGTTGTTTTAATGGTTATTTGATTTAGGCCCAGACTTAATCCCCATTTCCACTACCCTTTGAAACCCTGCCGAGATCAGTCCGAGCACGGTAACTCAGATAACTGATGAGCGCACGCACAACTGAACCAAACCAAACCAGACACAACCAAACCGCGCTACCATGGTACTAGTTCATCAGTAGGGCTCAGCGCGGTTCAGTTCTGGATCGGTTCTCTGATAACAAAGAGCGCGTGACCAGACCGCGTCATCTCCTACCGTCAGCCTCCTTAATCAGGAATTTTCAGACATTCATAATAATCCTAGCTTCCCTACCGTGTCGCATGATTTCCAGTGATGATTCTGCTCGGCAGTGTGATGAACCTCAACGTCTGTCGTCGTTTCCTGCGCCTGGAAGCCCTGATTAGACCATCGTTTGTCGTATCCACTTCCTAAAATCCGACTCTGTCAAGCTAACTCACCAAAGGCTGCCTTCTTCAGCTTCGACTCCCCACGCGAAACTTCCTGAATTCTACGGGCGCCACCATGTTGGTTTGCGTGTTTCCCTCGAGAGAGAAGTAGTACCGTAGATCACAACTAGGAGGAGGGGAACCGTGCTACCTTGCTAGCGTGGGGCATAAACATTCGTAAGGAACAGAGCTCGGCACGGATCGGTTTTCAGAGCCTAGAGTAAACGGGGCTTTAGACAACTTTTATTGTCATTTTGTAGACCGAGCGTGTTCAGAAAACAAAATTTCATTCAGCACAGCTTTCCAGACAGTAAATGCAAATTTTCCATTTCATAAGGCGCAGCAGTTGTTAAATGTAAAGAGTGTGGGAGAAAAAAAAACAACAACAACAAATAAAACATGGTGCGATATCTAAACTCAAGATTCCAACATCTCTGCAGTCTGGGGACCATAAATCTGATATCTGAGACGACGGTACTGCCGCTGAAGCTCCTCACGAATGTTATTAGCCCCTAGGATAGTAGTGAGAAGTTTGCTATCTGTTCTTTTCCCGCTTTGTGTGTCAACTGTTAGGTTGCTCGGCCGGAGAAGGCTGGACCTGTTTGAATCCATAGCCAAACCTTTCCATCCTTCTGATTTTCAAAGACCTTCAAGGACCTAGTCCAGGTAGACCGGGCCCTTGGAGGACGCAGCCGCTGCATTAGAACACAGACATAAACAGCTATGACGCCATCTGCTGGCAAACCTGCAGAACTACCAAAAAACCGGATGGTGGAAATGGAGGCAGCTACTAAATAGAGCTCAGCTGATCCAGAGGAACTCTATGTTCTACAGAATCCTCCCCAGGACGTCCAATCAGAACCTGAGGCCGGTAAATCCAGCTTCAGAAAGTAAAACCACACCTTCATCCAGCTCATTTAACCAGATTATTTTAATCTTCATCTCAGTCGTTGCTGATGAGCTCATATTAGAGCGGAACATAAGTGCCTCTCTAATCATCTAACCAAGTCTCCCCATCTTAGATCCAGCTGTAATGTACTTTGATCTTGTTCTGAGATTCATTTAAATAATCCAGAGCAGATTCTGTTAGATTATTAATCTTCTGTGAAAGGAGTCTACTCAGAATAAGTGTTGTTACTGTAAATATGCACCTAATTTACTAACAAACTGAGGAAAGATAAAAAGTAAAGCTCAAAAATAAGTAAAATGCCAGCAGGATGAGGTTATCTCTTATAAAACTGCAAAAAGCAGAAACATAACCGAGTCCAATCTCTACAAATAAATGTATTTTTCTTATACGTGATTCTTGCAGGTAAGTAAGACTTCTTGCCTTTGGAATCAGATGATTGATGTTTTAAAAACAACTCCACAGTTTTATTTCCAGTAGTTTTTTGGAGGAGGTGTATAGCAGTTTTACATCATTCTTTGCAGCGCGGTGAATCAATGTGAAAAGTCACATATTGTGGTCTCACCACAGTGGTGAGCTCTTATGGGTCAGACAGCATCTAAGGTTCAACCCTGAGCTTTAAAAAGTTGCCGACCTGAAGTTCCTCTTTAACAGTTTGGCTCCGTTTCATCGCAGCTCACTGCTTCCAAAGAATCCACCAGAATCCATCCGTTCCTCCCAGGCGCCACTTTTCTTTTGGCTTCCATTTAATCAAATCTACTCATACATAAAATGAAAGGTTTGAACATGGAGGGCTCAGTCTACACAGATCTACTAACTCCAGTGTTTGTCATCGTTTCTCCACCTACCTGGTAGCCATCTTACTTAGAGAATTATGTGAGCCATCGGCACATGTTGAGGCCACCATTAACCCAACAAAAGCCCCCAGATAAAGACGACAACTGGAACAGAAACGAGTCTTCTTGGCACTCATACGAGCCAAAGATTTTGCATCCCTGTAAACAAAATGAGACGTTATGATCCGTCCTCAAACAAACCACCAGAACCTGGAGCTCATACCTGCTTCTAAATGTTCAGGAACATGTCACTCTATTTCACTAATGCTGCCAGAAACTAAAGGAATGAACAAACTCAGTTGGAATGATGGTTTTAATAAAGATAAATGTTCTTTTGGTATCTTTGATTAATCACAGAAAAGATCAGGCTATCTTAGAAACCATTTTCCTGATGAAGAGGAGAACTAGAAGCTGACAGACACGAAGGTTTTAGCTGTTTTCCATCTTTAGTTGAGCTATTAGCACAGATTCACAGCGCTGCATTAATTAGGTCTTCCTTGGCTGCAGGCGTTGAGGTGTGGCAGAGGTGACGTCTGACCCACTTAGCGTCTGATTCTTCATATAAACAACTGTGGATCCACCTTTCTTATACCTCATCCAAAACACTCAGGTTATCCTGATCTATCTCTATAGTTCTGCTGCTATAGGCTTAGACTGCTGGAGGACATAGGGACCCCTTTTTCATCATTCTGCTTCATTCTACCTCTATTCTCCCACTCTGCAGAATCTGTTAGTTCAATCTCTTTCTCTCTCTGCTTTTTCTCATAGTAGCTTCATCTGGTCTGTTCCTGTTTGGCTGTGACTCATCCTGGAGAGAGAAATATCAGCTGTGCTGCTGCCATCAACACTGCTTTGTTTCTAGATGTTGGAGCTTGTACCTGTTTTCCAGTGTAGTCCTGTTTCTCTCTGACTGTGACTAACTGGATGTGCTCTCTTCATCCCTCTGACATGGGAGCTGAGCATCCGGAGCCTCAGCTCTGCCTGGCTGTGTGTTTCCTGGACGGGGCGCCTATGGAGCTGCGGCTGACAGTTGCCTTTTGTATCTAATAGCGCTGCTTTTTCTATGTCTGCTTCTACTGTCTCCTTGAACTCCCAGTCAGTGGCCTCAGCAGATGGCAGCTCACACTGAGCCTGGTTCTGCTGGAGGTTTCTTCCTGTTCAAAGGGAGTTTTTCACTCTCCACTGTCGCTACAAGCATGCTTAGTGTGAGAGAGGGATTGCTGAAGAGTCGAGTCAGAGGAATTAGATGCAATCCCAGCTGGTTTTCTTAGATAGAAAACTTTGAATCAACCTGACTGGATGATCTCGTTGATCTGGATCTATAGAGTGACCTGAGATGACATGATGGGAATTGGAGCTATAGAAATAAACTGAATAGAACTGAACTGTACTCAGAAAGGAGGCTCTGGGTTACAGGAGCGTTTCCCGGTGGAGGTTGACTGAGAAAAGTTTGGGTCGGTTCCAAAGGTTAGATGACATTTCATTTATTTTGAGCAGAAATGTGATGTTCTGGTTACGGCAGCCGTCCGTCAGACAGCCGCGGCGAACAGAGAAGGTCAACCATGGCAGCCAGACCATGTTAAAGGAAATATGGCTGCATGGAGAATTTATTGGATGAAAAAAGGTGTCATAGAAAAAGATGCAGAATAATTTTAAAAGCCGATCAAATCCAGGATTTGGTTCTCATCTAATCCTGCATTGAACCAGAACCATCAGGAGGTTCCTACCTGGCTGAGGACCAACAGAACTTTACTGTTGCTCTGGGGTCCAAAGTTCTCTCTTCAGGTGAAAGTTAAGTTTTATTTGATGGGAGCGTGCAGAGGGTGGGAAGGAGGAGTGCAGCAAGCCTTCAGGGAAACTTTCTGACTCACATCTCTAACTGGTTTCCAGTCGTCTCTTTAGTCATGGTGCTCATGCTGAGCTACTGGACCCGAACCGTACCGAGGCTCTTCACAGGAAGCCTCAGCTGCTGAGGACCTTCTTCCTCTGTGGTGACATCAGCCTACCTCTATGGTTTGGCTTTGCTGGCCCATCAGGAGGCCAGCGGTACCCTGGGTGCTCCAATGAGCACCGTCACAGATCCTTCCTCCCAGCTCCTGCTCAGCTGTACAGCCTGTAAACCCAGTTAGCTGCTCCAATGGATTTTTATCCTTAATGGTCTGTTGATGTTGGTCCAGCAGTCATCAAACGTCCATTTTGTCTGTTTCCAACTCAATTGCTTTGAGAAGGCACTTTTTGATGACCTCACTGTGATGCAAAGGTTAGAAAACAGCTGAATTTCCTTCTGTTTTCTGCTCTGATCGCTGCTTTAGTCTGAAAGGCTTCCATTAGTCCACCTGGCATGAATTACAGGTAATCCTGAAGGTTAATCCATCCAGTCCTCAACCTCTTAGCAACACAGGAGTATTTTTAAACAGATCCAGTCAGGCTGGGGAAGGGGGGCAGAGGACCACTATCACACCGGTGTTATGCAGAAAATGGTAGACCTGCAGATATGTGCTGCCCTGCTGCAGGAAGGAGCTTTGCTCATTAGAACCAGTTAAAATGCGACTGATAGCAAAAATAGCAACATAGAAGAGAAAATCCATTTATTGTCCCACAGTAGGGAAATTCTATTTAAAAAAATAAACATATTGATCATCGCTATGGAGAGCTAAAGCTTTCTGGCAAATATGAGAGCAAAGTTTTAAATGCAGATTCATTCAATGAGCTCTTCTGCTTCCTGGATCTAAATTACAGCCCCGCCTCCCCACCAACAGAGGGAAGCTTTGAATAAACGACAGCACGTCTGTATGGGTGCCTGTAGGGGACACAGTAAACTAAGAGTGGATTCACTTCTGATGACGGCGTGCAGGATGTCGTTTTCTGGGGGTCTGCTCGCTCATTAGAAATATTATTATTTCATTAAAGCTGATGTGGAGTCCAGGTATGAAGCAGGAGACTGTTGCTGGGCAGCATTTAGAAACGCCCCCCCCCCCTTCTTAGAATTTGATTGGTAATTTAAAGGAGAAAATCCCCGGTCAGCCAGGAATAATCAATGGATCATTATTTATACCTAAAAACTAATATGTTTGCAGTCATTTAATTAATTCAGTGTTAATCAGTAAAAAAATAAAAAACATAAATTTTTTGTTGATGGCCATTTTTGCCAAAATCTAGTAGCCCCTCCCTCCTCCTGCCATCTTCCAGCAGTGGCGTCACGCGGTGCTTGGTAAGCCTAGCGCCATTCTCCCCCGCTTTCCAAGCTAAATCAATGGGAACTACTGAACACATCTCTGCAATCGACAACAATTATTGAAGATTTCCAGAGGACTTCACCATTGAAATTCACCAGAGCTATAGTGAAACTGTTGCTCACGTTCACTTTGGACACAGCAAGAGCAGCAAAATAATTTTTTGCTGCTAAAATTGCTAAGATCCAGTTCTGGCGGCTGCTGAAACAGCTTTGCTGCTCTGGCTGCTCTGATTGCAAAAGTGTTGAGTCTGGCGCGCGCCGTTGGGCGGAGCTTCACTATCCTTTCTCTGCCTTGCAGCTATATTTGCTGTGATCAGTGGGAATAAAGTAGTTTTAATGTGTTTTAAATTGAGAAAATACACCTGAAAACTTCATCAGTGGCAGTCAGTTCATCCAGATTACAATCCACCTGCCTCCCAATGTTGATCCACATAGCAGCGTGCGTTAACGCCGACAGTAGAATCCCATTCATCGCAGCAGCAGCCTCTGGCGGGTGCGCATCCTCTGCAGCGGTTCACGCGGCGCAGCTGGTAGGTGTTTTCATCTAAATAATCCGATCTGCAGGCACCAGGATAATAAAAGCCAACATATTCTGCCGGCAGATTTCTGCCATTTTAAGTTGTACTTTATGCGCCAATTAACTGTTTCAGAGGTGATCATAGCGCTTCTGTATCATCAGCGATGTGGTCTGTCTCCCTGCCAGCTCCACAGATCGGCTTCTCTGATTGAGGTTGCCGGCGGCGCCGAAACAGCAAAAGTTCAATTTTCCATCTCGAAGCAGCAGCGGCGTTAGCGCCGTCAGATGCTTAAACGCGCCCAGCGATGCTGCTTCCAGCTGCTCAAAACCGCCAAGCTGAGGACCTTTGCTGCGCCTTGGTAGCGTCAACCATTGACTTTGCATGTAAGAGCAGCTTCTGCTTCTGTCGCTCTAAGCTGCGTCCGGTGTGAAAGTGCAGCATGACAATGCCCACGCATGGCAGCTGGATGCTGGAATACGTTACGGGTAAAAGAAAAAACCGTAATAATGGCAGCCAACATTTTGTGAAGAAGAATAACGTTTTCAAGATGACTTGGATAATAAGCTGCGTTGATGCAAACACCAGATACACTGGGACTTGATCAACAGCCGCTGATGCAGCGACCGCATGGATCGTCACTAACCAGTAGGTGAAGCAGTGGTGTTCTTTTGACAAACATGGATGCCTCCAGTAAAGCACATTCACATGAAAATTACTCTGAATTAAAAAACACTGATCATTTATTGAACAGGATGGAATCATTTCATGTATGAGCGGATTTTTCCTTTAAAGGGTACGTTCACAATGAACACAAATTTAGCAACAAGGGATTCCCACGTTCTCTCTACATAAAGGCCGGACCTGAAGCGAAACAAGGTGAACTTAGGGAGGCGAACGGCATGATGATGGCGATGTTTATGACATTTGATCGCCTCCTTGCCAACAAATGAAGCTGAAAATGTTGTTTACATTGGGGAATAGATGTTTCATCTCCTGCAATTAGCCTCTATAGCTCCAGCTAGCCGTAGCCTCTAGAGGCTATAGCTCCAGCTAGCCGTAGCCTCTCCTAGCTCTGCCTCCCTGGTTGATGAACCTATTCCCGGGAAGCAGCAGTCTCTAACCCGCCTTCAGTGTTCTGTCTCCTCGGTGGACCGATCTACTGCTATCCTCCTCTGTTCTTCCACAGTTAGCTTCTAGAGCTAGCCCCAGCCAGCTCTAGCCTCTCCCCACTGGCGCTCTGTCCCCATCGCCCCTCTCTCCCTTCACTCTCTAGTGTGCCGAGTCCCCAGAGGGATCCTCCGGGGACAGGCCCAGCCTCTGGAGGAGGGGCTGGGTTTCCCCAAACCGGTTCTGTCTCTGAGAATCTGGTGAACCGAGGAACATAAAAACCCGCCATGATGTAGGAGCCTTCGTCCAGGTGAATTTCAGGGCAAGTAAAAGCAGACGAAACTGGAGAATTGTTCCCAGGTTTGGTGTTTGGTGTGAAGGCACCTTAACAGGACATTATTAATTAGTCTGTTGGGAAAAAATTGGATCTTATAAGCCGTTAATCAACGATTAGTATTTAATTACTTCATTATTAGTTTACATCCCTGGTTTAAGCCGGTTTAGTCCTGATATCGGGTTAAATTGGTTTCGACCGAACTGAAAGCTCTGATATCTGTACTGCATCGGAAATAAAAAATGGAACCTTTAACTCCATCCTTCTGCTGTCTGCTGGGAACAGCTGAAGAAAAGCAACCCCACACCATGACACTGCCATCGTCGTGTCCCACCAGGAAGGTGGTGCGTTCAGGATCATGTGTTTTAACAAAAACAACTGAAACATCCATCTTTGTTTCCATCTTCTGCAGTCTTTGGTTGAAAGGCGGGGTCAATCCTGGACAGGCTGCTGGGAATCGAACCCAGGACCTTCTTGCTTCAAGGAAACAGAAGGTTTCTTGAAATGAGCGTATTTTCCCTTGAATTGATCGGGTAAGTGAAGCAATCTGCCATATTGGTAGATCGATGGGTCTGATGTCGCTCCATCCAGATCTGGGATACTTTCAGAAACTAACCCTGGACTAAAAAGAAAAATCCTTTGGCTAAAATGCCATCAGAACGCTGCTAATGTGAAGTGTGTCCGGTTTATACTTACCTCTTAATTCTCCTTCTTCCATTAAACACTGACTGCATCACTGCTGCAGATTAATAAGGCTGTAATTGGGGTTTATAACGTGATGATAAAATGTTTAAACTCTTTGGAGACGTTAGGAGGTTTTATCTAAATTATTTTTCTCTTTCTGGAGAAAAACAGACATTTTATGTTGTGAGTAAACAGATGATCAGATCATGAAGGCCAATAAAATAAATAAAGACTAATTTTCTTCATGTCTTCAGACATTTTCTGTGATCCTCAGTGATGCTGCTCTGATCTGCGCGTTAAGATGGAGGCTGGGGGGGGTTATGTAACATCATGGATCATTCAGACCAGCAGAACAGAACACCGCCATTTTGGACCGGACCCGCTATGTTCGCAATCAGAACCTTCATTATTTTATTTTTTATTATTTCTGTTTTCATGAATTTGATTCTGAAATCGAATAAATTGAGAGAATTAATTGAAAAGATTAAATAATAACGGAATTTAATCATCGCTCTTCTCAATTACTGTCGAATAAACCCAGTTTCGGCGGCTCAGGTTGATTTTTATCTCTTAAATATGTATTAAAGCAGAATTGTGAAGGTTTAATTGAATCATTTTGTCAGGCATTAGTAGTGCTAAGTACCGGAGCAGCAGCTCCATAAGGGACACCGTGTTTCACCGTGAAGCAGGTGTCTGCTTCCAACATGGCGGCTCGGACTCACCGCCGCTCCGTCCTTCATGATGATCTTCTTGACCAGAACCACCCGGCCGGGGGCCGCCGGAGGCTCCGCCGCCATCTCCTCACACCTGCCGGGGGTCATGAAGCATCCTTGCCGCGTGGATATCCGCGGTTCTCCGGGTGCTTCCAGGATTTCTTAGTGTTTGCCCCGAAGAGGCCGAAGCGATAAATGAGAAAGTAAACCTGGAGGATTTCTGCTTGTTTTTCCTTCTCTGTCTCACAGAAAGACGTCCAGCTCAGTCACACAGTCCGCAGCACTGATGCGCTTATTGACGCTGTCAAGTTACGCTCAACCTTTCCGACACTTCCGGTCACCTTACAAAATAAGAGCCGGGGATTTATGCTAATACTGGCAAGGGATCCAGTACAGATCTGTCAAAAGTACTCACATTCTTTACTGTAGTAAAAGTAACGATAGCTGGTTTTACTACAGTAAAGTAACGCAAACTCACATGGATGGATGGATGGATGGATGGATGGATGGATGGATGGATGGATGGATGGATGGATGGATGGATCATGAGTGGATGGATGATGGATGGATGGATGGATGAAGGATGAATGAGGGATGATGGATGGATCATGGATGGATGAATGGATGGATGAAGGATGAATGAGGGATGATGGATGGATCATGGATGGATGGATGAAGGATGAATGAATGAGGATGATGGATGGATCATGGATGGATGAATGGATGGATGGATGGATGGATGGATGGATCATGAATGGATGGATGGATGAAGGATGAATGAGGGATGATGGATGGATCATGGATGGATGAATGGATGGATGAAGGATGAATGAGGGATGATGGATGGATCATGGATGGATGGATGAAGGATGAATGGGTGATGGAACATTTCAGCTTTTTTTTTTCTGCCTGTCTGCATATTGAAACTTTTATTTTGAAATTGTATCCTATGCTTTCCAGCTGATCCAACCCTGACCAGCCGGTTCGGTCCGGTTTTGGTCCGGTTCTGTTTCATTTCTTTACTGTTTGGGTCCAGCATCAGTTTAACATGAAGTCTGTATCAGAAGGAGTCATTTTTCTCCCTAAATGTTTATCTAAATATCAGTCTGCAGCGCGTTTTATCAACACGTGATGTAACTATTTGTCACACGAGACCGGAAATGGAAAGCTCACGCCTTCATAATAAAACTTCATTATATGAAAAAAACGGCTGATAAAATGTTTGTTTTCATATATTTCCATATTATTCCTCGTTCAAACTTTAAATGCTATAAATCACCGCGTCTGTTCGCGGTTTTTTCACCTCTGCTTAGAAATATTCTTTATCTGTTTCTTATTTTGAAAATCCTGCTCCATCCCGATTGGTTTGACAGCGCAGGATGGAGATAAATAGATGAGCGGCTCACGTGTGGGTGGCTGTGGTTCTGCTGCTGTGTGTTTGAGTGCAGAGAAGATGGTCCAAAGGTGGCGGCGGAAGAACACGTGAGCTGTCTGCTGACGTCATCCATCAGCAGAGGATGAGAGAAGCTGCTTCCTCTGATTCCTCATCATCTGCTTCACAGTCAGATAACTAATATCATGGTGTCTCTTTTAGCTGAAAGGTCAGATGAGCTGCGGCCAACATCCTCTTCACAACAACAGGAGGAAAAAGAAAAAAAGAAAAAAATCTCCATATTTAAAAGATGGAACAGAAATTAAACATTTTAACTCTCAAGTTCAGCAGCAATAATAAGGATAATATAGAACAAAATAGAATAGAAATATCCTTTATTGTTCCACAGTGGGAGGACATAAATAAAAACAAGAAATTAAGAATATGAGACTGTGTATAAGGACACATTTACTTAAAGAATTAAATTGAATAAAGAAAAAATCCGTTTAGTTATTAACAGTGGTCATTACAAATTTAAGAATACTTTATTACTCCAAAAGGTAAATTAAATGTTGCAGTATATCATACGTTATATTTTTAAACATGTGTTGATGCTGTAGGCAGGAAGGATCTCCTGTAGAGGTCTGTCCTGCACCAGACCTGGAAAAGCCTCTGACTGAAGATTCTTTGTTGTTTAAAAATCTTCTGTAGAGGAGGCTAACTGTTGTCCCATAATTTTACAATAGAAGAATAGAACAGAAAATCGCTTGTGTTCCAACTTAGTAGGAGAATATAGTGATTAAAACGACAAAACAATTACAGAAAAAAATAGTCACACCGTGTGGGCGTTAGAAAAATCATGTCCCGGGAATAACAATAGCGAGAGTTAAAAGATAAACAATGAAATCTGCACTGTAAAGTGTTTTAACAATATAAACCTGGGGAATAAAGAAGAACCAATAAGCAGCCCATGGACATTTTTAATAATGGATATTTGAAAATAGCAGCAACATCAGAGATGTGCAGAATGAGCGGCAGCAGGGTATTTAACTGACTAAGGTAAGAGCAGGAGCAGAATCATGAATGGAAGAACTGATTTGGGGTTGATGGGAACAGTGGTGGTTCTAAAGTCTTCCAGCTGCACTGGGAGGAAGGATCTGTGATAACGCCCCTGGTGCATTTGGGGTGCAGCAGTCTGTCACTGAAGGAGCTGTCAGTTCAGCAAGTTTCATGCATTGGGGAGGGACATTATCCAGTTAAGCGCACCATCTGTTTCCCACCCTGAGTCGGTGGGCATCCAATCAGAGCTGGCCTTCCTGATCCGCTGATCAGCCATCTTCCTCTCGAAGCTACAGATAAGCCACTGCTCCGGCAGAACACTTCATAGAAGATGGCTGATGCCACAGCAAGATCGAAGGTCTTTTAGGAGCGCCCCCTGCTGTCCGAGACCTCAAAAGGGCTGCTTTCTTCACTTTATCCAAAAACCCAATATTACATGCAGGAATTCTGGCTATTAAAAACATTTAACTACAGTTCTACTTATTTTTACATCCAATCACTGATAGTCAGTAGCTACTGCTTTTTGTTTTAACAAGGGAGATTTGGAATTACTTACTAGAAAATATTCAGGCTATTTTATGTAAAAGCTTGGATATAAGAAACCATCTAGATCTGTGGATATAGAAGCTGAGGTGGCTACATTTCTATATTTTATCCCCTTTGAGCCTCTTTCTGTCGAGTGAGTTTGCTGTTTCGCTCTTCCTCATGTGAACCAGGTGATGTTATTCATATGG
>JAGKQL010000065.1:7926889-7942346 GCA_018398635.1 Cyprinodon brontotheroides | reverse complement strand
AGTGTAAGCCAGCAGCTGGTGATTTAGCAGCCGCTTGGTTCAGGTACAGCCTGGTTGTGATGTAACTCTGTCAATGATCCTTCAGGGGCCCCTGAACCCAGCTGGGCTCCTGTATCAAGTTTCTCCTTCTGACCCAAAACCTGCTTCATTAAAACAACCTTTCTGCTCCTATTTAACCAACCTGAGCCCGTTTCAGCCCAACCCCCCCGGGTTGGAGGAGTAAATGGACCCGGAACCATCGGGCTGAGCTGAACCGTTTGTTGCTGTTTTTAAATCCTCCAGTCTGAGCGGGGGGAGGGGCGCCCGTCCGCTTTCAGCAGAAACGACAACATTCCCTCACTTTAAGCTCCTACAGTCACACACCCCGACCTGTTAATAACACATTTAGCAAGAATCTAAAGGAAAATGTGAGAAATAGACTTTTATTTTTTTGAAACTTGAGAATTTATTCCAAGAACGAAGCTGAAGTTGGCTTCCGGTTCGTTCGCAGTAAAGGGCCATTCCGCTGTTTTTTTTTCTCTTCCTAGACTTCAGAAACATCTAATGATCAAGCTAAATTTTAGATAAATTACGTTTCACATAAATAATGTTTCAGATAAATTAATATAAATGATCAAGCATGAACTTTAATGGGTGGAAATGTTTGGCTTGTTTTGTTAAAGTCTGACCAGTGTAGAAAGAAGAAACTAGAATCTATTTTTCTCTTTTTGGCTTCGTTTTCATCACCATCTGAAAATCTAAGATATTAACTGTTGGATTTGTTTTGTTTTTTAAAGGCTTTCAAGTTTTGAGATGACAGAAAATAAAAAGTAAAACTAAAGTTTCCTCTTTTTGTCCTTTTACCCAATAATCCAGATGTTGTTGGGTAAAAAACAGTGCTGGAAATCCTTCCTGTTCTTCGGAGAACCTTCGGATCTCTGTCAGGTTTATTTAAAATAAATCTCAGGTTATTTTCAGGTTAGAAAAAGCGGCTGATCAAACAGCTTCCAGGTTCAAAGAAAAAAAAACCGTTTGATCTCTCACTCGGGGGCTGAATCGGAAGCTAACTTCGTCGTCGTTTCGGGGTTTATTTTCTGATCAAACTAAATAATTTCACCCTATAAACAGACTAACTGACGCCCTGACATGTTATCGCTGAAACCTAACCTTAATTAAGGGACAATCGTCCAGTTTTTGTTTCCCTTCTTTACTAAAACCGCATCGAAGCTGAAACCTGGTCGCTTTCAGGATGAGTTTAAATCTATTAAATGTTTTTCTTACCTGTTTCTGCTGCTTAAAGCCACATTTCTGTCCTCCTTCTGCCGGTTGTTGACGTTAATTCCTTCTTTCTTTCTCTACCCCTTTTTTCTGCTCCTCCTTTCTCTTTTTTCTTCCCTTTGTTGACGTTCAGAGAAGCTCCGCCCACACGTCCTGCTGAAGCAGCGTCAGCCAATCACAGCCTCGCTTTGGAGCTAGCAAACGCCCCTTCCGAGGGTTAGCCGCATGAACTAAGACTTTAAATAAACGTTTTATCTCATTGTTCGCTCTTCCTCCGTTTCTTCTGTCGGTCTTCGACTTTAAAAGTCACCAAAAATGAATAACTAACTACGGACGGGATTTCTGAACGGCGCTACATGAGACGCACCCCCCTGTGACTGACGTTTCCTTTAGCCAATCAGCATCAACTGGCTTATTTCGTTCAAATAGTCCGCCCAAAATCCTTCGATTTGATTGGTGTAGGGGAAAAAAAACTCCCTGACGCAATCTACATATGACGTAGTTCTCTTTTGGCAGTCCTTTAACAACTGTTTCAGCAAGACTTTTGAAATCTTGGTCATCAGATTAAATGTTAAAATACTGGAAACCACTTCAAACCGTTTGTTGTTGAAAATGAAGAAACACCTTCCAGCTAAAAGGTATTTAATTCGGAAATCATAAAAATAAATTAAAATATAACCCAGAATTTCCGTAATTTATTTCATAAAGGTGAAACTCCAGTATTACATTGATTTATTTCAGTGTATATTTTTCAAGTTCTGTTCATTTTTCAACAAATAAACAGCCCAAATTCTGCTACTGAACACAAAAATTAAATACTTATTTAGAACCATCAAAGAAACACACGCATAGATCCAAATAAATAAATGATATATATTTTTTTAATTCACTTTGAATTACAATGAAATATAAATTCTTGAAATGTTCTGTTTGTTTTAGGGAAAAAAAGGATAAATCTCTTCCCTGTGCATCATGTTCCAGGTTTCACAGATCTAATCCTGGAGGAAACATGGGGGGTAGTTTTTTTTTCTTTTTTGCTACATAAACTCAAACCAGAATAAAATTACTGCTGGTTTTTCAAACATAAAAGTATTGTTCTGAGGTTGATTAGTTTCTTCTGTTAGAGAATGATATCCTAAAGCTTCATATTACCAATTAGAAGCATAAAAACTGATATTTATAAGCTTTAAATCTTTGAAAATATTAAGGGTGAAAATAAAATGGAAGCATAAATGCTTTTTGACATCACTGTTAATCCATTTAGCTGTTTTTGCAAAGGTTTTAGTCAGTTTGACCCTTTAATCATCCCATGGTTGTTTTAAATTATTTCTGATTTGGTCAGAAGTTGTAACTGGTCAATTATTAAGAGAAACTACATAATACATGATGGATTGATTCCAAATAAGATTTTATGTATTAAAAAAAATTTGCAGGAGAAGCGATGGTCATGGAGAGAGGAGGGCTCCATGGCCCTGATGATTGCAGAGTTAATAAGAGTTTGTGAGGCAGACACCCTGTCTACTTTTAAGTTTTAAAACTTTCCTTTTTGATAAAGCTTGTAGCTCAGGATCTGGTGAACTGTAAAATGCTGAGAACTGATGAGAACTGGCGCTATAGAAATACACTGAATTCAGTTAATAACTGGAATCGGCTGATTTTACTTTGATAGAAAATATTTAACAGATCATGGGTGCTGTGAATTTGGGCTATAGAAATAAACTAACCTGAATTAAAATGGAATCAAACCTGTTTTTCTGTAACCCTGTTTTTTACTTTGCACACTGAAAGTTAAGTAACAGCTTTTACTCAGTGCGCTGAAGGCACAGACTGTCACACAATGATCACTTTATAGTCAGCTACTCAGCTGGATAATAAAATATATCTATAATAAAGATTATACATGTAATGTCTGCTATGAGCGGGTGAAAGCCAAAGTTTAAATCCTTTTACAATCATAAAGTCATTGAAGCCTGTTCTAAATTTTGTGACCAAATCTGGGTCTAATAAACCAACTGGAGGAATTTTAGGTGTTGTTGTTGCTAAATTTAACGCCTTATTTACAGTAGAAACATGAAGAAAAGGGAACTGTAAACGGAGGGTGCGATTGTTTCCTCCGCTGGCTCTGCCAGCAGGTGGGCGGGGTCTGCTCCTCTCCTTCCTCCCCGTCCCTTCCTCGGAAGTAGACGTATCCCGTCTATATTCCGTATTTTTTTTTTTTATATTTTTATATCGACCCCTTTACCCTTAAAACACAAGATGGACGACTAAACCGGAGCACGGGTCCTCGATTCCACCCGTCTTTCTCTCTGCCTGGATCGAGTGGACCGGATGAAACCCAACCGAGTTTTTCTCCGCTTCGCAGGGGAGGTAAGCCTCCGGGCTCCGTCTACTTACTGGACATGAGTCAGACATTTAAATGCCCCGGTGGGGTTGTTAGTGTTTATCACAACAATATAACCGTCTGGCTCTTCTCTATAACCCCACTAGATTCCTCTGAGGCTGCTGTTTATTATAGACCTAAACCATAAAAATAGTTTTTAGCGGAATGTCGGCTAGTCAGCTGCTAGCTGCGCAGTGGGTTGCTATAAAGGTAGCTGCATTCCAGCAGTTAGTCAGGTTCAGGTTGAAATGCGTACCGGTGCCCAGATGTTTCTGCTGAAAGTTTCTGTGGTGTTTTCCAGCGCAGGTGGATTCCCACTGAGTCACTGGTCTCCGTCTATTATCTGGATTACTGATTACCCGTTGGTGCACCAGTGGTGACCGACCATCACCAGGGGTTCGAGGGGGGCCCAGAAAAGCATGAAATAAAAAACAGGGCAAGAGATTCAAATATATTAAGAGAGCTACCTGGAGTCAAATTTCTTTTCAATTAGTTTTAATTAAAATTCTATGTCTTCTACGTTCATAATTTAGGAATTTTACATATTTTTGACTTAATTTAATAAAAATGACCGTTTTCCAATAAAATCTTAATTAGGACTGAAGTTCTTACTATAACATTAACAGACATGTACTGGTATTCAGTCTTTATGTAAAATCTTAAAATTCTATAGCAATATGTATTATATTACATGTAAATCATCAATGTAGCACTTTAAATGACCAACTGTTCACTGTTTTTGGTGAACTACCGGTAGCTTTTCACACCAAACATTCAGACACGGATCCAGGTTCTAACAGGCCGGTAAAGAGGCAGAAAAACAAAGGAGGTATCATGTCAGGTTCACACAGAACAAAGTTATATTAAATGTGAATAAATGGCAGCCTGCTGAGCTCCGATGTTCACTTTAAAGCCAAACAGTGTGACCTTTGACCCCAGCATTAGTTTAATCCAATGATCCTTCAGCTCCATCTTCATCTCCTGCTGCGTATCGATGCTCCTCTGCTGCTCTCCTCAGAAACTCCCCTCTGTGAACTCAGAGGGTCGCTCCGTCTCTGAATGGGTCATGTGACCCAGAGCGCCGCTTCCCGTCAGCCTGAGCTCCCCTTAAACACCAGAGCTACCTAAGCTAACAGCTGTTAGCTGGTCAGACGTGTTTCTGGTGGATTTTATCCAGAGGGGGAATCTTTACCAGGAACTGCGGGATTCTGGACCTGCTGGTCCAAACCTTGGATCTCTATTTATTCCCTGGATTGCTGATTGGCTGTTGGTAGAACAGGTTTAAAGTGAAGCCACCAGCAGCCATATTGGTACTCCCTAGTTAGACCGGTCTCAAGGTAAACAATCTGTGTGCTGCAGCATCGAACAGCGATGATGTTCACATTTTCAGAGGGACTGAAGACTTTTAAAATAAAGATAAATTCATCACTTTGACACAGACTGGCTGTTTCATAGCATCAGTAGATTACTTTGACTAGGCCCATTACATTGCAGAGTCATTATGAAGTCTATAAATCATGTAATATAACATATTATACAATCCATCACAATAAAATTAATGTGTTAATGGAGCAGAATAATACAGATGAGCCAAAAGTGCTAAATTGATGATTTACATGTAATAAACATGGATTTATTATATTTTTATAGTAATTGTTTAGTACATGTCTGCTAATGCATGCAGTATATATATAAACATATTTAAACTTTCTTTTTGCAGCCAGATCCTGCACAGGGAGGCATTTTTACTGTGCGTCTCCGTGGTAGTGGGGAGTACCAATATGGCGGACGGTGGCTTCACTTTTTTCTTGCAATCAGCAGTGAATAAATAGAGATCAGTGGATCCAAACGGGTCTGATACCAGAACCAGAACACAGAGGGATGCTGGTTCCTTCAGAGACAAGGCGGTTCTAGCGCCCCCGGTGGCAGAAAGGAACATAGCGCTGCTTTAACTAGGAAGACCCCCAGACTCCAACGTCCAGGTTTTAAATCAACATCACTGAACATCTTCTTCTTAAATATCTAGAATCTAAATGCATAGATCTGTGATATTTTGAAATAGAAACCATTGGCGCTGCTGGGTTTTGTTCATAAATGTGGAAACCGGATTTAAAGGAACTGAAACTAGAGCCTGACAGCTGTGAAGCTCACCTGCAGCCTTCATGGTGCGCCTCTGGATGTGTCTGCATGCAGGTAGCTGTATCCAGTGGGGAGGTAGGCTCGACCTGGGGAGGACAGAATGAAGTTCGCCCAACCCTGGGGACGCCAGAGGCTGGCTTTTCTCCTGGAGAACGCCGCCTCTAGGGAAGCCAAGATGTGGAGGGGCTACGTGCCGAAGAAGCCCACCCCCCAGGTGAGGATTCAGCACCATGTTTGTTTCTTATGTTTTACTGGATGCTAAATGATTTGAAAGGAAAGAAAGTTCCCAGTGTGAAGCTAACACTTTAAGCATCTGATGTCACTGATTTCACTTCATCTTCAGCTTTCAGGGGAAAACCTGAACATTCAAAGCAACCTGCTTCTCCTTTTAGCTCCTTTCTTAGTTATGAAAATAAAACTGGGTCCAAACTGCTCATCCAGTCAGTATTCACACAATGCAGGTTTATCTATAAGCAGGTCAAAGTTTCTGTTTGTTTTTAGACTGAAGGGGAAGCAGGACATGTTTGACTCGCTGCTGCTTTAAAGACGACAAGGATTGTTTTTTTATTCAGGGAATTCAGAAACTTGGGCTGGATGGTTTTAGAAATGCTCCCTGATTGGTTGGCAGTCTGACTAGAAGTGATTTCCAGACACTTTCAGTAGAAACAGTTCAGAATAAATTGTTTTTCTGGGTCAAAAATGTGGATTAAAAATCTAATCTGACTCTGCTGCCTCCTATAGGATCAGTTTATGGCTCAATCCCAAAACAGAAAGTAGTCCCCCCTCCTTCTCCCCGTTCACCTGTCGAGGGGTCAAAGGTAAAACCTGTATCAGAGGTAGGAAAGGAATCCCAGACTGGATCCAGACGGCCTTCGTTACGTAACGGAAGCACCCATGAAGGATGCGGCTCAGATTGGGACCACAGCCCTCCAGAAAAGAACTACAAAATAAAAAGGTTCCTCAAATGCAGCAAACAGCTGAAGAATGTCAGTTATCAAACTCAAGCTTGCAAAGGTAAAGACATTAACATGAGTCCACACAGTCTAAGAGCCGTAAGGCTAATAGCGGCCCGAAAGGTCAGGAATCCCGGCGTATACCAAAGCAACAGGCTAGGATTCTAATGGCATGGCGGTACCAGATAATAAAAGCCAGCATATTCTGCGGCAGGTTTCTACATTCTGAATTAGTACTGAAGCGTTAATAAAGAGTGTTTCAGAGGTGATCATGGCGGCTCTGCATCCCGGCAGTGCGTCTGACTCCCTGCCCAGCTCCCAGATAAACTGCATTTGGATTTGGTCGCGGTCCGGCAGCTGCTTCACGAAGCGCCGGCGCCTCAGATGCTCAGAGCTCGCGGCGCTTCTTTAGCACGCTGCATCTTGATGCGCATCAACCATTGACAGCATATAAACTGGCTGCTTCTGCTCATTGCGGTCTGAACGTAGCATTAGTGATGTTAAGTTTCATCTGTGCTTTTATTGTGAAATACAGACAGACAGACAGATAGACCTTGACAGGAGATGACATGGGGTCGCCAGGGGTAACGGCAGGTCCAAAGCAGAGGGTCTGAGAGGATGAGGATTAACTAAATATTAAACAATCATTCCAGCCATAAATACGGTGTTTGCAAAACATCACATGTCATTCCTGAATATGTCAATGTCAATGTCAAATTTATTTATATAGCACTTTAAAAACAGGTATAAAACTGCACAAAAGTGCTGTACAGGACAAACAATAGTACTAATTAATAAAAACAGATTATCAAAACACTTCAAGTAAATGCCAAAGAATAAAAATGAGTTTTAAGAAGCGATTTAAAATGATCCAGGCTGTGGGCAGATTTAATTTGAAAAGGTAAATTGTTCCATAAAATTGGAGCAACAACTGAAAAAGCCCGATCTCCTTTCCTCTTAAGTCGGGTTCGAGGGACTGTCAGTAATAGCTGATTATTTGATCGTAAGCTTCTGATATAATATAACTTATATCACTTTCTATCAGGAAAGGAGCGCAGCGCGAACGTCTGCTGGGATGGAGACGTCTAATAATTCTGTCTTCCTTAAAAACAAAATGATAGTTTAACCTGCAGAAATAAAGTAGCGCTGAAAATGAGCTTCATAGGGGTCAGTTGACCTCTCTGTGACTCAAAAATCATTTTTAATATCTCTGAAACAACAGCAGCACATGTGATCTTTTATTAATTTATTAAAATGTTTCCAAATAAGCATTTAAATTTCCCAGACCTGCAGTAATGAAGCTCTTAGCATTCAGTGTTTTTGCTGAGTTTCACCTCGGTGGCGTTTCAGCCTCACGCAGCTGAAGCTCCTCCCATTTGATGATGCGGTCCAGGATGTAAACACTGGATCTGAGGTGCAAACTAGTGAGCTGCAGGAAACTGACTACAGCCTAAAGCATCACAGACAGCTTTAAAACGCATCAGATCTATGCAGAGATTTCTATAATCTGTTCTGCAGAAGGAGGCCTTCCATCGTTGTTTCTCTCCAGTTAAACCAAACTCTCCTTCTGGTTTCCACCCTAAACTGAAAGCCTGGACTGCGCTGAGTCAGTTTTTCCCCCCTGAGGTGTGACACGTTCCCAGACTGCCAGGTTGTGAAATGACGTTAGCTCAGAGGCTGTTGACCAACAGTGGAGCCGCCCGGCCATGACGAAACGCTTCTTCTCAGACGTGACGCACGTCAGGAAGCGGGGCGTCCGCCGGGGGCGTGTTCCAGCCCAGTCAGCTGGGTTCTGCCTGCCTCGGCATGCTGGCGTCACCTGTGGCTCCAGACGGGGCCCTCAGGTCGGGGCCACGCCTTACATCCAACAGCTGGTCGGAGAATTGGCTTCAGTTCACAGAGTAAACGGATCTGACCTCCTTTCTTATCATCCTGCTGCTTTTCTTTATGTCTGATGTCTTCTGCCCGACAGATAGAGATCTTTATCTGATTTATAAACTCTGGACTCAGTTTAATTCTCTACAGGCGTCATTTAAAGACACTTTACATTCAACCATCAATTCATTTTGGAATGAATTTTCTTCCATTATTGTTGGAGAAAAACTCAGTTTTAAAAAAAAAAAAAAAAATTTTTTCTGTAGTTTTTTATATTGTAGTCATTTTTTTATTTCTCTTTTTCAGATTTATTTTTACAAATTGCCTTCTTTTCAAGCTGCGTGTTTAAGCTAAGCTCTGGGGGCGGGCCTATCCTCTCAAAGAAGCATTTTTATTGGTCTGCTGGACGTTTGAAGTGATCCAGTTAGAAGAGAATGCGATTAAAAAAAAACTTCAACTGAAAAACACATTTTTGAAAAAAATAAAATCTGGAGCACTGCTGCCGTGCAGCAATAAGGTTCGGTTCCTTGCCCGGAGTCTTTCTGCAAGGAGGTTGCATGTTCTCCCTGTGCATTAGTGGGTTCAAAGGATCAAACCTCTTTTGGAGTCTCAACATATTATTCCTTATATTTGCTATTATTTAACATTTCATCGTCTATCTAAAGGAGCTGAAAGTAGAAAACAATCATTGTGAGTCTGGAAGGAAAGTCTTGCCTTTTAAGACAGACTGGGCTCTGCTATTTAACAAGGAGACACTAAAAGTCTCAGCTTATTTTTATTCTTTTATTAATATCTGAGGTCAGAGGAGGACAAATGAAACTTCTTCAAATAACTTTCATAAAGATTTTAGACAAAAAGTTATTCTACTTGTAGAAAACAAACGGTTGTTCTTGACACAAAGTTAAAAGTATTGTAGCCTAATGTGGCTAACTGAGCGAGCTAAAAGAGGCTAACCTGTTAGCTACTAGCACAGCTAGCCACAGTGCTACCCAGCTCTTTATATCAGGGTCTAACAGCTCCTTGTTCACCAGAAATAGATTTATTTTTTTTTATTTTGTTGATCAGGTAAAACTTCATCGGTCGTTAGACACGCTAACGCTACAGACGCTCCCGACTCGGCACACTCTGCATGATGTTATCGTTGTCTGGGCAACCACAATGTTCTACATCATGGGCAACGTTCAGCCAATCGTGTAGCGTAGCATCACTGGCAGGAAGCAGGACCCAGCAGATCTGGGAGCTACAGCGGCTTCCTCCCAGAGTTCAAATACATGATGGTTAGGTTAACTGGTTTCTCTAAATCCTCCTTAGGTGTGAGTGAATGGTTGGTTGTCCTTTTTGTCTCTGTGTTGCCCTTCGATGGACTGGAGACCTGTCCAGGGTGGACCCCCTCCTCTCTGTCCATGCTGGACCCCGCCTCTCACCTGGAGATAGACGCCAGCACCCCTCACCATCCCAGCAGGGATAAAGCGTGACGGAAAATGGATGGATAAAATCTGTTACAAAAAAATAAAAAAAAAAAAAAAACGCAAAGTTAAAGACGTTTTAAGAAGTTTTTCATATTTCCATTTCTAAAACATTAACGCATTAAAAGCTTTGCTCCAGTAATTAGGCCATCAGTAGGAACTGGATGAAACCAGATCCGCCCACTATTGATGAATGGATTGAAATTGTTCACCAGATTTCTGTCATGGAGAGGATCTCTTTCTCCCTCCAAGTCGAAAAAGAAAATTTTATAAGATCTGCACCAAATGGACTGAATATATAAAACCAATTAGATCCGACTTCATTTGACTGTTCGTGTGTCTTACCTCCTCATGTCTTTGTGGTTTTCATTGTTCCACGTGGTTATTGTTCAATTCTGCTCATTTTTGTAAAGCTGTAATTACTGAATGTGATTGAAGCCTGAGGAAAAACGAAAAAGAAGAAACTTTGCTCCATATAAATTGAGCCAGCTGTAGTCATGGCAACCCGGAGCTGCTGGGTTGCTTAAAAAGCAGCGTTCAGGTCTTTCCTCAGGACGACCCAGCAGCCCAGTCCTTCCTCATGTTTCTCCCTGGTTGTTGTCCAGGATACAGATGTCTCCCCGGCCCAGAGGGACCAGGCCGTCCGCTGGCTGACGGAGCTCCACAGCAGCCTGCAGCTCTACCCAGAGACCCTGGTGCTAGCTGTTAGCATTCTGGACCGCTTCCTCGCTCCCATCAAGGTACAAAAGCACAACCTGGTTCTGATGAGGCCTGGATGTCTGCAAGGAGACAGAACTCCTGCTTTTCAACATACCGTATTTTCCCGACTATAGAGCGCATCTCTATGTAAGCCGAACCCACTAAGTTTTTAAAAAAAACTAGAGAAGTACATATAAAAGCCCCATCGGGGTAAAAGCCGCTGATAACAACTGAAATGGTTACCGGTACCTCGTTTAACAGAACACAACTGAGCAGATTAGTTTCGGAATGGTTTCTGTAGCACAAAAGTAAAAGTGCTGATCAATCAAAACAGAAAAGTTATTAAATGATTTATTCATCGTCCTCCTGCGCACTGAAACCACTGAAGTCATCTTCTTCAGTGTCGGACTTGAACAGCATCAGAAGAGCTTCATCACATACCTTTTCTGTGTGGATATCAGAGTTTTTCTCTGCGTCGCTGTCATCCCGGGGTGAAGCTGGCTCTGAAGCTGCGGTGCCCTCTTCACGCAGCAGTCCGGCCTTTTGGAACCCGTTGGTGATCGTAGATTCCTTCACGCTGCTCCACGCTGTTAGGATCCACTGACAGACATCAGAAAGCGATGCTCTTAGCATCGCGGCCAGTTTTTGTGAAGGATTTTTAGGTAAACTTGTCATCCAAGCCTCCCCATTCACTCCAGTGCTGCTTTAGCGGCTCGATTCAGCTGATGTCAGAGGTTGCAAAAACAATTTGTGCCTCAGGAATCACACCAGGAATTGAATTGGTTCTCTTGTTGACAGCTTTCACTGGATCAGTGATGTGGGCCCTCAGACTGTCCAAAACAAGCGCCTTTTCCGGTGAAAAAAAATCCTCCTGAAACTTTCCGTAGCATTCCGTTAACCAGTCCTTCGCGGGCTTTCTACCATCCATCCTTTCTGGTTGACTTTTAACCCACTATATGTCAGGAGCTGGTCTTTTTTCGGCGCAGTTTTCGCTTAAAACCACCGGAAGCTTCTTTCAGGCGGTGCAGCCCAGGGCGCAAGGTGAAATGAGTTCTCTCGCTGTCCGTTGTTTTCACCATAATGGATGGCGCACCTGTCTTGTTTACGGTCCTGGTCAGAGGCAGATCAAATGTTAATGGCACTTCATCCATATTTATAATCTCGTCTGGTCCTATAGCGTTCTCCCAATCTTTGTTTCAACAAATTGTGGGAAATTTGCAACTTTTTTTTCCTGGTAGTCTGGGGGAGTTGCTGACGAAGATCTTATCCGCACCCTGATGGACGGGTTCTTTCTTCTCATGAATCGGAAACACCAAGGCGGTCCTCCATTGGGAAATCCTCAATATTCATTTCAGCGGCGACTGATTTGGCTTTCAGCGGTTGCACGGTGGATACACCTCGGCCACCTGCTCTCTCTGAGTGTTAACCCAGTCCTCAGAACATTTTCAAGTTCAGGCCACCTGCTTTTATGTGTCCTCTGAAAGCCTTTCTAGTTTTTACATTGGATGAGTTCTTCCCGCTGCGTCTCCAGCGCCAACCATGTGGATTCATTCACGTCAGAGTTTACGATGCGGCAGCTCTATTTCCTTCCTGTACTGCCAGATCGATGGCCTTCAACTTAAAAGCGTCATCATCACGAACTTCTTATTGGTTTCCATGATGAGTGGGTATGGCTTTGAACAAAATTCTCTGTCGTGCCTGCTGCTTACAAGTGCTAAATAAAGTAAGCGCTATCTTCTTCTTTGATTTCCGTCTTTGACTTCCCTACCCTCTGCGTTTTTTTACTTTTCTGCTAAAAGCGCCCTGGCCCAGTTCGCGAAAAATCCACAGAAAAGAAACGCACCACATTATAAACCGCATGGTTCCAAGCATGGGGAAAAGTAGCTGACTTATAGTCGAGGAGAAAATCACGTGAAATCATTTCAGAATATATGATCCCCTGAAGGCGATCGGCTCGCTGGCATCCCCTTCAGCCAGGTCCGCAGGATGGACCAACTTTTATATAATGGATCAGGAATGTTTGGCCAAAGCGCCGCTGATAAAGGCGTCCCAATAGGGCTGCTGGTGGAGATGAACCACTGCAGATGTTTCAATACAGATTTTATTTTCTTCTTTTCTTTTTTATTAATGTTACTTTTAAAAGATTTGATAAATTTCTGTCCAGATTGATGGATTCTGGTTTAGAACCATGAAAGATTGTTTAATGAGAAATGATTTTAGTGTCGGAGGACGAGGTGGAAGCTGTTCCTTTGGTTAACCTTCCTCCTCCTCATCCTCTGGTTCCGTTGTGTTGGACATTCCTGAGTCTCGCTTATCGTGTTGAAAATGTTTAAGTTTTCACACCCGCATCACTAAACCTGGTTTTATGAGTGCAGCTCCTCAGTTTTTTCTTTAGTTTTGGTTTTCCGTTCCAAGCAGAAACTGATCATCTGATTGGACCTTTGTTTGCAGGCCCGTCCAAAGTACCTGCGCTGCATCGCCATCGCCTGCTTCTTCCTGGCTGCCAAGACCTGCGAGGAGGACGAGGTAAAGGTGGGCAGCTTTGTGAGGCAGCGGCGGCGGGAGTCTGTCCGTCTGACGGCGTGTCTGTGTGTCAGTGTGTTCCCTCTCTGAAGGAGCTGGCTGCTTCCAGTAACTGCGGCTGTTCTCCGTCTGAGATCCTGAGGATGGAGAGGCTGATCCTGGACAAACTGGACTGGGATCTGCACACCGCCACCGCGCTGGACTTCCTGCACATCGTAATGTCAAACACACACCACCGTTTGCTTGGCTTCCATTGAGCAGGAAATGGAAATACTGCAGAGCAGTGGAGGAGCACTGAGGCTGGCTCGTTTAGATCTGAGTCTGAGATGAGAGGATCAGAGGAACAGCTTCTCCCAGAACTAAACAGCTTTGTTCTGTTAAACCTTGTTTTTATGGTTTGGAGGTTTCATCTCCACATTTGATTAGCTGTCAATCAAACTCTGCCAGCTGTTTTCCAGCTGTGCTTAGATCCTCTGATCCAGGGCTGGTGAATCTGACCAGCTCAGCGCTGCCATCTGCTGGTAGAACATTTCTTTCTTGAACTTTTCATCCACCTTAAGTCCAGCAGCTAATTTCTTTACCTGGTGACTTTGGCCGTTTCTAAATTCACTAGAACGCCAGTACGGACTCGTGTTCTCGCCAAGTCCGTTCTTGACTAGAACCCAGGAAAGTCTGGAGGGGAGAACGGGAGCAAGCAGAATAAATATGGATCAATTGGAACAGAGGCGTACTGATGACATCACCACATCCAAAGAGAGACAGATTTATTTAGTCATTTTTTTTATACACAAGTGTAAACAAAACGACATTTCGTTAAGAGCCTCGGCTGCCGCAGACGGGCCAACATTAGCCCTAGCTGCTGTTTCTCTCGGTGCTCCGCTGGTTGCTGCGATCCTCTCAACTTTGGGATTTTCTTTTTTTAAATTCCGCATTAAATCAGTAAATGTTCCATATAGTGAAGCTTAAAATATAATTTTCTTGCCTCAAATGATCTTAAAACATACTTTTATTGAACAACAGCAACAGAAAAGAGAACTTTTAACTTAACACTCTGAGCTCTGTGAGCGCTAACCTGGAAGCTGCTGCTGCCGCAGTGCATGCTGGGACAGCTGTCAGTCTGGAGAACAAGTCTGCTCTGATGCATGCTGGGTAAAGAGGGAGGGGCCAGAACAACATCCGGGGACTTTGTTCTCAGTCTGCTGTTCTAGTGAACTGGAACAGTGCTAGGGCTGAGGACGATGACGTTTCACGAGGACGCACACGTACACATAGTGAGAAAGGACGTTAGAGTGGGTCTGATCAGAGCGCCATCCTGAATTCTCGTCCCTCCTCTTCCTCAGTTCCACGCCATGGTGTTGTCGTGCCGGTCCGGCCTTCTGGAGCTGCTGTCGGGAGTGAGCCGCTCTCAGCACCTGGCCGTCCTCACGCAGCGGCTCTTCTCCTGCCTGGCCGATCACTCTGTCATGCAGGTTGGTTCAGAGCTTCCCTGGTTTCTCTGTTTGACCTGACCCTGAATGACCTGGATCTGTTTCTGATCAGCTCAGAGGATCCATGCTGGCCTTGGCCCTCATCAGCCTGGAGCTGGAGACCTGCTGTCCTGATTGGCTGGCTCTCACCATCGACCTGCTGAGGAAGGCTCAGGTCTGTGGTCTGGCTTCATTTAGGCGCCGTCTTCTCACTGACCTTTGCCCTCTGGAGCTCTGGCCTCCTTATATCTGCCGCCATGTTAGAAAGCGACTCCATCTAAACCCTGAAGGAAAAGGTTTAATGACGGCTGAGCCAGAACCTGGTACCAGAGTCCTGAGGGAGCAGAAATCCCTTCATTTCATATCGGAATTAATTCATTAAACAAATGGAAATAATTTAAAAAAAACATTAAATATCAAAATATCTCAAATTAATTCTCTAATCTTTGTAGATGTTTTCTGTCCCTCTGAGGCTCCTCTCATATTTCCTATCCTGTTTCATTTCCTTTATTGTTTTATTTTTCTCTTCCTTCCTTCCTTCCTTCCTTCCTTCCTTCCTTCCTTCCTTCCTTCCTTCCTTAATTCCTTCCTTCCTCCCTCCCTCCCTTCCTTCCTTCCTTCCTTCCTTCCTTCCTTCCTTCCTTCCTTCCTTCCTCCCTCTCTCCAACACTTCTTCCTTCCTTCCTTCCTCCCTCTCTC
>JAGKQL010000065.1:7894151-7909480 GCA_018398635.1 Cyprinodon brontotheroides | reverse complement strand
CATGATGTGAATTGGAGCTATAGAAATAAACTGAATAGAATTGACATAGTTCTTGTTTATAAAACTCATTGCAGGTTTGTTTTTCTATAATAAAAAAAGCTGAATAGAGTCTTTGAAATCCAGGACTTTCCAGGCTGAAAAGCGAGGAGGAAACCTCCTGCCTGCAGCTGTGAGCAGATCTAATAGACGTATTTCTGTAGCAGTTCCAGTGTCGTCCTCCTGCCTTTGTTTCATTTAATGTACATTAACACGATGATGGCTGCCTGAGAAAATCTGAGTCCGCGCTCATTATGAGCCTGATTATTACAGCAGAGCGGTTAAGCTGATGCTGTGGTTTTAATTTGAGGGGGAGGTTATCCTCCTAAGGTTGCTCCGACATGGCCGCTAATCTCACTGGCGGCTCTCCTGTTAATTTAATTACAGTTAACTGTGTTAATATTTCATTAAAGTATTAGTAAGAGGGACGTGCGTTTTAATCAGACCACTGCACCGCCGTGGCCCTGTGCATGAGGCCCCGGCGCCGCCGCTCCATCCCTCCCTCGCCATCATCTGCTTCCTGTTGGCTCTCTGGAGACTTGGTCCAGCCTTTCATCTGCTCCTCTGACAGGAGCTGGCTCGCACAAACATGCCGGTGCAGCGCCGCAAATGCATGGCTGTCGGGGTAAATGCCCAGAAATAAATGTAAATGAGAAGTTTTCCACACGAACAGGAAGACTCCGAGCTGCGTCTCTCCACAGGCCACAGCAGATGTCTGTTGTCAAAGTGAGCGAGCGTCAAACCAGCGGGCTGTCATCCTGTCATGGTTAACTATTCACCTCATTCTAATTCATGGGCCAGGATGCAATAACACAGAGGCAGCCTCCAACATTCAGCAGGATGTGACTTCCAGGACACTTCGACAATTAGCATTTTACAGCAGAATGACCTTAAGTGTAGCTAATGTCTCCTGAACGGGGCTACTTTATACCCTGAATATCTGAAAGACTCTCTGGGTGAAGGCCTGAACGCACTGCTTTCTTGGTACGATCCATGGGCCCCACCTCTCGGACTCCCTCAGGTGATAGAGAGAAGCTCTGCTCTAGGCAGGAGATGAGCAGATTCGTATAGATTCCCCCTCTGTCTCTGTGCTTTAGCACACATTAAACAGTGTTTCCCACATTTTAACTGGAACAGATTATGAGAGTTACTAAAATAGAAACCATTCTATAAAGCAAAGCTCTAATTAACGAGTGTGTGCAGCATCTAATCAGCATGAATGGAAGAACTGGGTGAGGTTACTGGGAACAGTGGTGGTTCTAGAGTCTTCCAGCTGCTGGGAGGAAGGATCTGTGATAACGCTCCCTGGTGCATTTTAAGGTGCAGCAGTCTGTCACTGAAGGAGCTGTCCAGTTCAGCACCAGCTTCATGCATTTAGTTAGGATCCGTCTGTTTCCCACCTCCTGCTCTGAGTCCAGAGGGCATCCAATCAGAGCTGGCCTTCCTGATCAGCTGATCCAGCCGCTTCCTCTCAGCTACAGATGAGCCGCTGCTCCATAGAAGAAGATGGTTGATGCCACAGCAGAGTCAGAGGAGGTCTTTAGGAGCCCTGCTGTCCAGAGTCTCCTCAGTCTCCAGCAGGAACTTTTCTCTGCAGGCGCCGCAGTCGTATTCACATAGAAATATTGTTTTATACGTTTTTCCTCTGTGTTTAACTCTGAGTAGCCATCGGTGGTTCGGGGTCTTCCTCTGGAAGCCAGAGGGACAGTTTGAGTTTCAAAGCAGCAACTTTTGCAGCATCTCCAGAATCCAACTGCCCGGCTCGCTAACCGCCGAGCCCCCTCCCAGTAAGACCAGCAGAACGCGGCTGCCTGCTATGGGAGGCTTGCTTAGATGATAAAGTTTGGTGAAAGTAATGAATGAGTCAGAAGATCTGAAGCGGTGGATAATTGGAGGCGAGCAGGTGGCTGTTTTAGACGGATTTAACTTTAACATTAAAGGAAGACGGAGAGCAGCAGAGTGTGAATGTTTACATACAGCTCACACACTCCTGTAATAAAGTGTGTGTGTCGGTGATGATATCTGAAGCAGGGATACACAGATGGTGGAGCTGTCTCCACCTGCACTCCTCGGGGACCTGAATGTGTGTCACTCCAACACTTGAAAGAGACCTGTCAGCGTTTCTCTGTGAAGCACCTCTGTCGTCTGTGAAATATCATCTTGTTCATTAACTCTTCCTCCTTTCGCTGCCTTCAGCTGCCTCTCATTAACTCACTCATTTTCTCCTTTTCCTTTTAATCGATCTCTTTATTCCTCAAACCTTTCACCTCCCTCAGCTCTCATGTTTTCTGTCCCTGAGGACCGGCACCGTGGGGCCTCTGACATGGCTCTTAATTTTTCATCCTCTGCAGACTGAGCCTGACTTCCATCTAAGAGGGTCACAAATATACACATACCGCCTCAGACATGTACAGTGATCTTTATCCAGAGTTACACCTGGTTTTTAATCAGCCTCACAGAGCGCAGGCTTCCCTTCAGTCATTCAGGGAACCTCTGCTGCCTTTCCCAGCGTCTATTCCTGTTCCGGGGTTTGAATCCCGTCCGGGTCTTTTCAGCATGTAGTCTGCATGTTCTCCCTGAGCATGCATGGGTTCTCTCCGGGTACTCTGGCTTCCTCCCTCAGTCCAAAAACATGACTGGTAGGTTATTTGGGTTCTCTAAATTCTCCTTCGGTGTGAGTGAATGGTTGTTTGTCCAGTTTGTCTCTGTGTTGCCCTGCGATGGACTGGAGACCTGTCCAGGATGGACCCCTCCTCTCTGTCCAGGTTGAATTATCTCTGTACAGAGATAATTCAACCAGATTTTCCAGTCAAATTGACTAAAAGTTTTCTATCATATTTGGTCTGAGCAGAATGGCGTCTGCAGTTCAAAATAGTGAGGAATGCTCTGATCTTTCTATTGGAGAAACTTAACATCTCCACAGACGTTCTGCGCTACATCTACATCTGATGGACAAAGGACATTCTTTTGGAGGACCAGAATGTTCACATTTTGGACAAAGAAGACAGATGGTTTGAGGAGGAAGGAAGCATCTATGTTAAGAAGAAAAACTCAACCTTAAAGGGGAACATTTTCCATTGGTCCCTTGATTTTCCACGTTATTCCATCATGTTCTTCTCTCCCATCTGAGTTTAGTGTCATTTGCAGCCACCGTTCTGAAAGATATTCCGTTAGGTTATATCCAGTAACGATCTTCCTATGAGCAAGCGACTTGAAGGCACAAACCTAAACTGTTCATCATTTATTCTTTATGAGGGTACGCCAGCATTCAGAACATGGAGGCCAATCACTGCCCCCAGACATCCACTTTATATTAATATTTTTTAAACAACAAAGCGGAGTGAGTAGGACCCTGTAGCCCGGGCTATGCAGGAATACAAGGTGTCTAAGAGAGAGCAGGTTGTTTATGCTATAAGGAAGTGTTTGGGATAAAAAATAAAGCTTCTCATAACGAGCTGGACTGTTTCTCAGGGATTCTTTCACAGTAATATACATTATTCCCAACTGTCTGTCTTTGTTTTGGAAAATATAAATGGAGACCTTCACAGCCTTTCTGCAGGGTTTAACTAGATGAACGCTTGGCGGAGCATCCAGCTGTGAAGGCTGCTGATGTCTTGTTCTCTTTTTACGTTGCAAAATAAAATTCTCACCGGGAGAAATCCAACAATCTGTTTTTTTAACAGGAGTTGAATACAACCTGCTTTCAGGTCCTCAGATCTATCGATATCCACCCTTCCTGATGCAACCGGACCTCCTACGCAGGTCCTGTTTTAGGTTCATAGTTTTCCATCTGACTCGTTAAATCAGGACATTTCAGTGAAACATCTTTTCTTCTTTCAGGATCATCAACATAAACTTGGTTCCTCCACAGATTGGCAGTAAAACAGGCTGCTGTTATTTGCTGTTTTAAACCCATTTTTATCCCTTTGGTGATAAAACTAAACCTTCAAACTCCTGGACCAGTTTTCACAAAGATGCCTGGTTCAATTCTATTCAGTTTATTTCTATAGCTCCAATTCACATCATGTCATCTCAGCTCACTTTCCACTTTTCTATCTAAGGAAAACCAGCTGATTGCATCGACTCATTGACTCTTCAGCAATCCCTCACACTAAGCATGCTTGTAGCGACGGTGGAGAGGAAAACTCCTTTGAACAGGAAGAAACCTCCAGCAGAACCAGGCTCAGTGTGAGCTGGCCATCTGCTAGAGTAGCAGGACTCCACTGGGGTTCAAGGAGACAGAAGCAGACATAGAAAAAAGAAGCATAGATACAAAAGGCAACTGTCAACCAGCTCCACAGGCGGCCCGTCCCCAGGAAACACACAGCCAGGCAGACGAGGCTCCGAGCCAGCTCCCATGTCAGAGGATGAAGAAGAGCACATCCAGTTAGTCACAGTCGGAAACAGGACTACACTGGAAAACAGGCCAAACTCCAACATCTAGAAACAAAGGTGTTGATGGCAGCAGCACAGCTGATATTTCTCTCCAGGATGGAGTCACAGCCAAACAGGAACAGACCAGATGAAGCTACTATGAGAAAAAGCAGAGAGGAGAGCAGAGAGCGAGAGTCAGAAGAAAACTGGTAGTTGGTTCCACAGGAGAGGAGCCTGAGAACTAAAAGATCTGCCTCCCATTCTACTTTTCTTTAGAAATTCTAGGAACCACTAGTAATGTTAGGTTTCTGTTTCTGTTATGTTTTTCTTTTTGCTCCTTGATTTCTTTTTTTTTTTTTTTCTTTTTTTTTTACAGTGTCCTGTCTGGCAAGGTGGCAATAAGAATAATTGTCTTGATGCCAAAAGAGCCCAACAGATTTTACTTTCACAAGTGTAATTGCAGTACGGCAATTGCCATACTGCTACACCTGTTTCATGCACTATAAACTGCTTTTATTATAATTATGCAGGGGTTTTACAGTTTATATAGACACTGCAATATAAATAGAGCAGAAAAACGGAAGAAGAAAAAGGAAAAAAGAGAAAAAAAGAGAAAAGATGAAAGAAGAGGAGATAGAAAGGATTTCTAGTGTTTAGTTTTCTTTTCACCATTTTTCTTTATCCTAGTTATTTGATTTTTATTTTGCTGTTGTTTTCTTATTAGTTACTGTCTTTCAGGTTTTCCATTTGTTGTCCTCTGCTGCCCTCTTGTGTCCTCTTTTCTCTTTGCTCTGTTCTCTCTTCAGCCCTCACCTGTTTTCTATTTCCTCATTAGCCCTCTCTCCTGTCTCTGCCCCCTTTAAAAGGCCTTCCTCTTCAGTTCCTGTTTGCTGGATCCTCGTCTAACCTCTTATCTAACCCCTGGTCTATCGTCTGTCTGCCTTCCTCGTCTCTTCCTGGTTCCTAGATTTTGGTTTTCCCCTGATGTCTGCTAGGTTCTGGTTCGTGAGTTATTTTTTGTTTGATTCCTGCCTCAGTGCCTGAGAACTTTATTAAACCACTTAAATTCACCTCTGCCAACTCGTCTCTGCATTTGGGTCCTCCTCAACAAACACCATTTTCTGACAAGTAAACCTGAGCCAGAGCGAAGTGCTCTGTTATCTTACTGTGTTCTTCACACAGCAAGATAATGGTGCCGATTTTTCCCTGATCTTCCGATTCTGGGAGGGTGATGGCTGTAAAGGTCGTCCGATGAAATAATCCTTCTGTGTGCTCAGAGTGATCAGAAATTCAGCTCCTGCTGGTAAGAATCCATCAGAGCATCAGATCTAAAGGCATCTAAGCAACGTCCCAGAAAGTGAGCAACCATCATGGCTGGATGACTCCAATCAGACGAGGGACTTATTGGAAAGGTCTAAATGAAAATGTCTGAACAGGACAAAGGACGACTTGTTGCATCACAAAAACAAAAACACACTTTTTCTGTGGAAACATATGTTCTTAGAGCGACGCAGACACGTTTACTGCCAGGAGGAAACCGAGAGCTGCTCTAATGTGAATAAAACATGTTTTCTGTGAAAAACACGAATCCACTGAAAGGTGTGGAAACAGTGAGAGGATCAGTGATGGGAACATTTCAGGGTTTATATCCAACCTTCTTCTGAAGGTTTACGTCAAACACGGATAAACAAAATCTATTTCCTGTTCCTGATAAACACGCCAGGCGTCGGTTTCTATGCATATTACCGTAGTTATTGATTAATCTATTGGTTATTTTGTTAATTTATTCATCTAATGAGAGATACTTGGAGTAAATTAAATATTTAATTAAACAATTTATACAACTATTGAATCTTAAAACATTGTAAGCATTGCATATATTTTATGTTAATAGTTTATATCTGTAGAGATACGGCAGTGAGTTATTCTTTAAGCAAATATCAGGTATTTTCTATCTATTTATCTCTGTCTGATCAAAGCTCTGAGCGAAGATCATCATCAATAAAAGGGATTAATAAGCCGGTCTAATAAATCTTTGTTTGCCGATCATAACCTGATGATGCAGATCCTTCTCATCCCCCTATAGAACCACCTGCTGCAGGGTTTACTTCATTTACCAACTCGCATGGTTTCTGAGGCTTGGTCCTGAACTTCCCCTCAGCCCAGCTCCGCCGCTCCGCCGCTCCGCTGGCAGATTTTACAGGGTTGTCCTACTTTCTTGGAGCTGCAGATTGTAATGACAGCATGAGTGAATTGCTGGTGATTACTGCAAACTGCTTGCTGCCGCCGCTGTGATTAACCTTTGAACCGTCGACCCGGTTAAAACATGCAGAGGCGCTAATGCAGCGCGCTCCAGTTAAACAGGCACTGGTTAATGGGCTCTCTGGAAGCAAAACATGACGAGCAGGTAGTTGATGCTCAAAGTCTGCATGATGAGGAAGGAACGCTAACTCCACTCTGATGTTAGAGGTTTAATCTTGGAAAGTTTTTAGCTGCTAGTGAAAAAGTGAAGAGATGTATTAAATAAGAACAATGAGAAGAGAAATGAGACACTGCAGCTACCAGATCTGCTTCCTGCCAGGGACGTAAAACATTCTGGTTGCCATGACAACGATAATAACATCACGCAGCATCGATTATCCTCAATGTGTGATTAATAATGAAACAAAGTAACTGTTAGACTGATATAAAGAGCTGGGTAGCGCTGTGGCTAGCTGTAGCTAACAGGTTAGCCTCTTTTAGCTCGCTCAGTTAGCCACATTAAGCTAAAACTAGCCTTCTTTGAAATGTGTGTCAACAAAGTTCATTTTCTACAAGGAGAATAACTGTTTTCTTTGTCTGAAATCTCTATGAAAGTCATTTTAAGATGTTTCATTGTCCTCCTCTGCCCTCAGATCTTAATAAAAAGAATAAAAATAAGCTGAGAGTTTTAGTGTCTTCATGTTAGATAGCAGAGTTTAGTCTGTCTTAGAAGGCAGGACTTTCCTTCAACACTGACAATGACTGTTTTCTACTTTCAGCTCCTTTAGATCGCAGATGAAACGTTAAATAATAGCAAGTAAAGGGAATAATATGTTGAGACTCCGGAAAGAAATTTGATCCTTAAGAAACAGGAGCAATACAGTTTGTCGAGTGGAGTTGCCATATGATGGCGTCATAAGAAGGGGCAGGGCTCCAAGCAGGTCTGGTAGCTACAGCGATCCAAACAGAGAAAGTTTTCGGTAATAGTGCGTTCACAAGCACACCAGCTGAAATAGCTCCAGCTAAATAAGTCTGACCCTGTAGGCGTGTAGAAAGCTGTTTCTCTCCAGTTTTCGTACATTTTGCCTCAAAGTGTTTAGCCTTGCATTGAACCAGGGAGGCTGTCACATGCAGCTCTGCTGATTAATGTGTTTTGTTTTTTCTTTTGTCATTTAGTGTCTGGCTCAGTTTTTTTTTTACTTCCTATTTTGTTTTGGTGCACTAATTTCTGGTCTCGTTTCAGACTTTAATCAGCCTAGCTGACACTGCTCACCTGTGTCTAGTTGTTGTCTGCCTTGCCTATTTAAACCTCTCCCTCTGCAGATTTTAATTCTTTAGTTCATCTACTTCACCTGTGTCATTTATTCAACCTTGTTTGTAATTTTCAAAGAGTCTGCATTGTCTAAGGCATTACGCAGAAAACTAGCAACCCCATAAACAAAATCATCAATCTGTTAAGGGGAATAAACTGAATGGTTGCCCTTTGCAGGATGGTTCCGAGGAGAGATAAATTGAAACCTTCTTTTGGGGGAGGAGAGCTTTGGTAAAATAATCCTGGAGGTTAATAGAAAGTGGTCAGAAAAGAAATCCTTATTTCTTCACATTGTATGCCGTATATTAGCACAAGATCAAAGTAGAAGATGAGAATGTGTTGGGGACTATTCACATTTTGAACAAAGCCAATAGTGTCTAAGATAGCATTAAAGGCTGCTCTTAGCTATCGCCTTCAATGTCAGCATGGATATTAAAATCTAAGATAGCATTGACCCTGTCAGTATTTAATACCAAATCAAGAAAGGAACTCTGAAAACTCATCTAAACATTCAGAGTAAGGACCTGGTGAATGATACAAAGTTACAAAAGAAGAGGTTTTCTGGCTTTGAAATTTGGATCATTAAGGGTTAAATGTTCAAAGAGTTGTAGGTATTAACTGTTTTGGGAGTAATCAGTAAGTCAGACTGGAAGATTGTTGCTACTCCTCCTCCTCGCCCAGAACTTCTGGGGATGTGAAAATTTAAATAGCTTGAAGGGGTTGCCTCATTTATGCTCACATAATCCTCTTGCTGCAAGCCAGGTTTCTGTAAGGCAACACAAGTCAATGTGATTATCACAAATCAAGTCATTAACTAGCAGACTTTTAGAGGAAAGAGATCTTATGTTAAAGAGACCACATTTAATCTTTTTTACTTTTTCCTGAATTGGAGATATTTTAATTTAATTTAGATTATAATGATTTACTCCTTTGGGGATTTTTTCTAATTTATTAGATCTGGTTGTGGGTAAAACACTGTCTGGATGGAGTAAACAGTGGATAACAGTAGAGAAGCTGCAGAGAGGTCTGTTAATATTAATAACAATCATAATTTGTATTTTAAGGCCCTTTCTGGACAGATACAAAACATAAAGATCAATATTAATGCATTTCTGAGTCATTGTAAATGTTTCACTATTTTGATTGCACCCTCTGTATCACTTATTTACACTAATCTGTTGTAATTTTAAAGTTCCCCTTAAATGTATTAACCCTCCAAACTTTAAACCTTGAATAATCCTTAGACCTGGACAGGGGTGATCGACAGGAACGGCCTCCCCGATCTGAACCCGAGCGCTGTTCTGCTGTTGGACTTCTGTGCTAATCACACTTGGTCCATAACGAACACCATGTAGGAGCACAAGGGCGTCCATTAGTGCACGTAGCACCAGGGCCGGAGGTCGAAGATAAATTCCGTAAAAATTCAAAAAATATCCACTGGACTTGGTTTTCAAGATTTGAAGACGTTTCGCCACCTCTCAACTTTGTAGTTGTGTCATCCGGCAGGGTAAGCGTGTTGTGAGGGTCTGTTTGGAACATCTGGATCCCTCTGTTAGCGCGGTCTTTAACTCCCACCTCTGGATGAGTTTCTCCCAGATCCTGATGGAGTTTGAAGACGTGGCGGTCCGTGTTCTCCTCCTCCATTGTAGATGCGTCCATTAACTAACCCTAGAAGTAAGGGATGGCTTCAAGCTGAAGAGGGAGGCCTACCCGGCCTTGTTAGCTAGTAGGACTCTGAAATCAGCTGAGAGATACTGGCAGGCCAAGCGTGCTGCAGGTCGTAGGGTCGCAGGAATACTATTCACTACTTAGAGAGTAGCAGAACGTTAGAGATTGAACTAACAGATTCTGCAGAGTGGGAGAATAGAGATAGAATGAAGCAGAATGATGAAAAGGGGTCCCTATGTCCTCCAGCAGTCTAAGCCTATAGCAGCAGAACTATAAGAGATAGCTCAGGATAACCTGAGCCACTCTAACCAGAAGCTTTATCAAAAAGGAAAGTTTTAAGCCCCTAGCCTTAAAAGTAGACAGGGTGTCTGCCTCACGGACTAAAACTGGTAGTTGGTTCCACAGGAGAGGAGCCTGAGAACTAAAAAAGACTGCCTCCCATTCTACTTTTAGAAAATTCTAGAACCACTAGATGACTAAAAGTTTTAGGCCTAGCCTAAAAAATAGACTAGAAGTTCTCATGTCTTTTCAGGTCGGATTTAAACCAGTTAATTGCTGAACTAGAAAGGCCAACCCAGTTTTCCAGAAACTCTGATAAAATTCATGACCTCATCATCTGGACCTTCCTAAGTTATTTAATACTCACTAATCTTGGTGTAACTACAGTAGCAACCATTCAAAATGGCTACTATCAGGTTTTCTGCATCCTGGTAGAAAATGTGGGACTGGAATAAAAACTGTCGGAGCAGACGGTTCTGCTCCGGTTTAAACGGACCTCTGGTTCTAATTCACAGGAAAGTGTGTCACAGTTTAAACTGCAGGCAACATTTGAGGAAAACACTCATTTCTGCTTCTCTATTTTATTTCTTTATTATTGGGTCACTGAAGGTTTTCTGTCCTGAAAACAGAGACCCTATTCACAGAAACAGCATCACAGCAAACAACTGAAACACAAAGAGCCACGGCTCTGGATTTAACAACCAGGAGAGGGAAGCAGGAGGGCCTGGATCTGTTCTGGGAAACTGGGTCACAGAAATATGCCCCCATCACACACACACACACACACACACACACACACAACCCAAATAGTCTCTTGTGAGACTTCATCTGTGCTCCTCAGGCCCATTTTATAGAAAAACAAAAACATGAAAACACAGAAACAATTTCGATTGTTTCTTTATGCAGTTTTTCAAATAAAAACACGATGGAACATGCAGTGAATTTCCTGATTTAAGATCTGCTTCCTGCATGAAAAAGAACTTCCTGTGTCACACGATGCAGAGGTTATATCATTTAAAGGAAAGTCTATATCTGTCTTGGAGCAGAATGTGTCTATATGTGGAAGAATGACGGTATATGAGAGGAGCAGTGTCATTTATGGCCCGTCGTGCAGCGGGTCCAAAGGTTCTGATGGGACGTCCCAACCGCCACTCATGATGGACCCCAAGATGGTTTCTATTCAGCCCTTTTTACTCTGATAACCCCAAATAAAAAGCAGGACACCTTCTGCGTCTGCATCTGATCTCAGAGGTTCTTCAGAGAACATGAAGGAACCCAGCAGCTGATGGTTCTGGTCCAGTTTAACTCAGCGTTGGGTTCCAGAACAGGAGAGCTGCTACAGCGGCGGTTTATGATGACTGATACCAGCCTTTAGCAGGTTTTCTAAACTTAACAACTTCACAACGAAAAGACACGAAAAGAACCAGAACTTTGTTTTCAGAACTTTTCCTTAACTTGGAAAGTGTGTTTTTTTTCCACATATATCAACAATTAAAAGCCAAGATTTGTCTTTTTATTACATATTTTATGTTTTTTTATCAGTTAAAAACCTAAAACTAGAAATTATCTATTGGTTGTTTAAATATCTGCCCTAACAAAAACACTGAGCTGTTTTTATGAAAAGGTTAAAATATTTGTGACTCTAATCTACGTTTTTAGCTGGATTTAAAGCTCCAGTCACGCCTCGATGATTTAGACCTCAGTTTGCCTGACGTACAGAGAATCTGGTAAAAACGCTGGATATGAGCACGCTGAAGAACGCTGAAACACGCCGACACACTGTGAGCATGCTCAGAATGCTCAGCGCACGCCATCCGTGGGTCCATCAGTTCCAGGTCAGTTAGTCTGATGGCTGACATCCGTTCAGTGTCAGTTCCTCATCAGTTGTGGCGCCTAGCTGATCCCAAACCTCTGACTAACTTATCCAGAACTTCTCCAACATATCAGCCGCATTCGTCGTTCCAGACTCCAGCTGAACGTGAGTTTCTTAACTTCCAGCTACTGTATAATGCATGATAAGGCTGCTTGGTATAAAGGGGTTCACAGGAGGAAACGCCAGTTCTCTCCGAGACTTCATCCCCATCATCATAGGGTGAGCCAGAAGGTATGAGTGATGGATCCTCCTTACATGCTCACTACACCACCAACACACTTCCAGCAGACATGACGCCAATCTGCTGACACCAGAAACCCAGAGGAGTACGAGAGGACTGTCACTCGGAAATCCAGGAGAACTTGAACAGAAATTGTGGAGGTTAATCCCCTGCTCAGTGTGAGACTCAAACAATCCTTCCAGGGGAAGAAGGCCAAAAATCCAGCTTGCAGGAAGACTTCCCTGCCGAAAAGACAAAGACAAAAAAACCCAGGGTTAGGCTCAGCTTAAAAATAAAGACTCAGTTAGACTTAACAAAACTCAGCTTGGCTAGAGTACTCAAAACTGGCAAACACTCTGGCCTCGAGGTAGTGACAGTCCACTGCTTAAATACTCCTCCAGATAATGATCCAAGGAGCCAAGCAGGTGTGCAGGGAGGCCCAACGAGGACGGGGCGCCACCTGGTGGTGGAGAAAAAGAAACACAAAAACAGACCACAGCACGCCACACTGCTGGGACCACCGGGCCAACACTAAACTATCATCGGTGTGACAGGAGCTTTAAAAGCTGCAGACCCCTGATCTAGAACAATCCCAGACCCTCTGGAGTATCTGGCAGAGCCACCCAGGTCATGTGGATGCTCACCCAAGAAGGAAAGAGAGAATGTGGTAAATAAAACCCAACCGGCTGCAGAGATCCACAGCTGAAGAAAGCAAGTCAGAGATTCTGAGAAGATTTGAGGGAGCAGAATCCGGGAGAAGAGACCTGGGACTGAGGGTTGATAGTCCTCTTCCAGGAGGAGAATCATCCTAAAACTAATTAGGAGGAGATACTTTTATAGCTGTGTTCAGAATAGTTTGGGGTTTAAAATGTCCTAGTCAAAGTCCAGAGATACCTGAGAAAATGCTTTACATGTGAAGTTCTAATTTTTTCTCAGTTTTATGAAGAACAATGAGCCGACAGCCTGCAGATGTTCAAAGGTAAACTGCTCTACACTCTCCACACTTTCTGTGAGATTGTCGATGAAAAATCTTAATGGAGCTTCATGCTGGTGTAAATATTTCGTGTTGTGGCTCAGCCTCTGGATGCCCTTACACTTCCTGTCGTGCCCCCCCATCCAGAAACCTCCGCTCAGCAACATGCACCCTCCCAAGCGTTTCCAGGCTAAGCCTCTTATCTGAAGCAGCCGCCTCCTCACGCAGCCTTCACAAACCATCTGCAAGTTTTTCTTTCTTGCCCAAAGGTCCCATCCTTGTTCCCAAGGCGCCGGTTCAGCCCGCCCGCCCAGCCATTAATCCATCCATCCATGGCCCTTCTACCCTTCCACCCCTTCCACAGACATCTCTGCATCTCCTTTCTCAAGACTCTCCTACCCTCTTTCTTTTCTTTGTTCTTACAAATGTGGTTATTTTCTCCGCCTTTCCTCCCCTCATTTAAAAACTTCTTTATGCATATTCATAAACCTGCAGACATTCCTGTCCAACGGTGCTTTAATCCTCCCTGAGATATGTGTGGAGTTTCTCACCCTTGCCCCCAAACACATCCAGCAGCGCTGGCCAACAGATGGGGCCCGCAGCCAAAAGCAGCCTGCACCGCAGAAAATAAAATTTACAAGAAGAAATGCGCAAAACCAGCAGAGGCTAACAGTGACATTTAGAGGCAAAAACCAAAAAAACAGCGCTGCGCGCGTGACTGAGCCCCCGCGACCAACCGCGCACCCATCCCCGCACCATGTTCTTTTTCTTTCTTTCTTTCTTTCTTTTTTCTTTCTTTCTTTCTTTGCTGCTTTCTTTCTTTCTTTCTTTCTTTTCTTTCTTTCTTTCTTTCTTTCTTTCTTTCTTTCTTTCTTTCTTTTCTTTCTTTCCTTCAGCAGATGTAAGCTCCTGTTCATAGGAGATCCAGGCAAATGTTAACAGACAGTTATCTTCTGGGTTCACCATGTTTTTCCCATTGAGGCTCATATGAGCATCAGAACTTTGACTAGGCCATTCCAGAACCTTCCTCAGTGGTGGAGCTGCTGGTTCTCAGCATCGCTGTCCGGTTTGAACGTCGCGTGGGTTTGATGTCACAGCTGACCCACCTACACCAGGCCTCCTGCAGCACCTGTCAGCAGGTAGGTGGCGTCTAACGGTTGCTATGGCGACCCTCTGGCTCTTTGGAACGTTCCATCATCATCATCTTGTTGATCACAGCTCCGGTTGGATTCAGCTTTTAGATTATTGCTCTGACTGTAGAGCAACTGCTTGGACACATCCGCCCCGATTGGTTCTATCTTTATGACTCACATTTAAAATATAGCATTAGATGAAAACAATTAAATAATAAAACACATTTAAAATCATGAATTCAATAATCATTAAATAAATATAACATTTATAGAACTGTATATTATTTTTATTTTAGAGTCGCTCCCATTGGTTATTTGGCTGAAATAAATGTGAACTCTGACTGATATAGATCTACAAACATCTGCCTCAGTTGGTCTCATTTTTATCATCTTAAATAGTTTCTTTGTGTTTCACCTTTTATCGGAACAGGAGGTCATGGATCGTTAACTGATCAAGATCAAACTGTTCAGTTTAGGCTTCAATTGTTATCAAATGAGGTCATAATTGTGACTTTGGTGATTTTATAAACACAGATGAACTGATTTTAGTGAGCAGCAGAAAATTACAAACTCAGATTATTTGATTATTACTTAATAAGTAAAACGTCATTATCTAAATTTCCAAAGTTATAAATTTGGAAAGGATGATCATGACGACGTCATGATAATACACATCATGCTTCTTTCTCTGAGGCTGAGATTCTCAAAAGTTTGTTTCCATCCAAATATTTCATGTTTCTTTTGTCTTTTTCTTTCAACGCCCAATTAGGATCTAAAATGGTTGATGAAGAAGAGAGGAGGAAAGGAGAGGGAGGAAAGGTGAGGAGGAAAGGAGAGGGAGACGGTTGGACTTTCTACACTCAGACGTAAAACACTTCGATACTTTCTATTCCTCATTCATCTGTTCTGGATCTTCTTCCCTGGTTTGATTCTCCTGGAAACCTTCTTCTGTGAATTAATTCAGGTTTTTAATAATTAAACATCAAGATATGAACAAAATAGACAAAATATGAACATCTACAACTCCGACCTCCCCAAGACACTACAGGTCATCGATGGATGGATGGATGATGGATGGATGGATGGATGGATGGATGGATGGATGATGGATGGATGGATGATGGATGGATGGATGATGGAGGAATGGATGGATGATGGATGGATGGATGGATGGATGGATGATGGATGATTGGATGATGGATGGATGATGGAGGGATGGA
>JAGKQL010000065.1:7853915-7886195 GCA_018398635.1 Cyprinodon brontotheroides | reverse complement strand
GATGGATGGATGATGGATGGATGGATGATGGATGGATGATGGATGGATGGATGGATGGATGGATGATGGATGGATGGATGATGGATGGATGGATGATGGATGGATGGATGATGGATGTGTTGGGATCTGGAGGTCTGTCCACCTTCCTCCAGCAGAAGTAACCTCTTGGTCTCCTGGGCTGAGCTGGGACCCACCTGAGATCAGTCATCAGGGAGCCAACTTCTAAGCAACAGCAGAACTATAGCCGGCCAGGTGTTGAATGGGAATCATGGTAGCCAGCAGGCCAGCCAGTCTGCTTGAATCTCTGACTCCCCAGAGAGCCTTGAGACAGTCTGATCAGTTTTTGTCCTCTCTGTTTTCTAGGAGAGATCACAGTGAAACCTGGAGAAGCCTGGTGGAGCTCATGTTGAGGCCAGCCTGCTCTGAGAAGCAAAACCTGAGAGATCACTCAGTCTGAATCTCCCTGCTAGTTCTCTGGAGAGAGACCACGGAGAATAACTCCAAGGTCACAACCAAGCTAGCACTGGAAGCTAAGCTCAGGCGCTGCCAAGCTACTCTGCTGAACCACTCGAAGACTCTGAACCCAACCGGTTCCCACCTTCTGGCAGCTCAGCCTGAATCCACTGAACAGTAAAACCTGTGTGACAAACACACTGTCACTGTTTCCCTGCATCTGTTCCCTGACCTGTGGTTAGCTAAATAAACTGTTAACTTTTCCACCTGTTCACTGGTGTTCTGCATTTTGGGCTAGGAACTAAGTACACCCATCATGACAAGATGGATGATGGATGGATGATGGATGGATGATGGATGGATGGATGGATGGATGATGATGGATGGATGATGGATGGATGATGGATGGATGATGGATGGATGATGGATGATGGATGGATGGATGGATGGATGGATGATGGATGGATGATGATGGATGGATGATGGATGGATGGATGGATGGATGATGGATGGATGATGGATGGATGTATTATTAGTGATGTCATCATGGAGTATTTCCTGGTTCGGTTTTGTAGATCAAAGGAATTCAGTCAAACTTTAAATCTTTCTTCTTTCCTTCCTTTATTTTCTCAGATTTTCTGGTTGGATCTAAAATTAGCGTTTTTTTTTCCCGCGGTTCAGAGCAGCCACCTGTGGTCTCTCCTGTGAGCGTCTCTGGGAGCCGACGGACTGCCAGGCCCCTCCCTGCTGCAGGTCTTCCAGCCCTCCAGATGTTCCTGCAGACTGAGCTTTTCCACAGAAACTCTCCAAACCAAAACCACTGGATTTCCCAGAATACATCAGGCAGCAGGAAAGCAGCAGAGCAGCTAAACACACTGCAGGCTGCTCAATGGTTGCTTAAACCAACAGTTTGATCATCTAATGCTTAAACATGAAGTTCATCTCTGACTGGTAGAAGCAGGAAACCTGGTGAGCGTCTGCTGGTTGCTGGACAGGCTTCACCAGGTGACGCCCTCCCCCTCCCCCCCCGCAGGCTGACGTCAGCGCCGCTGCTGACCCAGACCACAGCAGCACCAGAGCTCTTTGATGGCGAGCTCCTCCTCTCCATTAGAGCTCTCACATGGAGCGAACATCACAAACACTCCCAGCCTGTAATCTGTCTGTGGTTTATTTACTGTTCTCTCTGACACACAAACTGACGGATAAACGGATCCGCCGGACAGACGGAACCACGGAGAACCAAACATCTCCAAGTTATTCGCTTTTATCCTGCAGAGTAGGAAGCAATCACATTACTAAGATCTATTATTAGACCGAAGGATACATTCTAGATCTGTTTGTCAAATAAAAACTACAATTTCATGAAAAATGTATAAATGTTCTTGATTATAACAATATATAAAACATAATATATTGTGTGTGTTGGGGGGTGTCCTCTTCACTGTACCTCTGCCAAGCACCTGACATGAAGCTGGACTGTAGATCAGCTCATTAGTGCCTGTGATGGTTGCAGCAGGCATCATAGGGGGCGCTGTATTCCCATCAGCCAGGAAGTCATCTGGTTTCACCTTCCTTAGCTTAGCTAACCTTCGCCAGGGTCGACCAGTTATCATCTGAGCAATGGTTTTATGGTCAGTGTAGTTCTCCCATTCAGTTGTTCATGGATCATTGGGGCTTGGTAGCTAACATCAGGGTGTCTGACATGCTGTAGATTGCATTTGTTGGATCTTCTGTCGCTCTGACCGTTAAAATCAGCTGCTGATATAGAAGGAACACAGAGTCACCAGGGCTGCAGGTGTTGGTGCAGACTGGGAATCTCTGCTTCCATAGTTCCCTCAGTGTTTTCATATAACAGATGAGATGGCCGCTCACACTGAGCCTGGGTTCTGCTGGAGGTTTCTTCCTGTTCAAAGGGAGTTTTTCCTCTCCACTGTCGCTACCAAACATGCTTAGTGTGAGGAGGATTGCTGAAGAGTCAATGAGTGCGATGCAATCAGCTGGTTTTCCTTAGATAGAAAACTTTGAATCAATCTGACTATAAAACAACTGGATTGATTTGAACTGAGGGGTTTCTCAGTGACGCAGTGAGTAGCACTGGACTGTTATTCACTGCGTCAATGAGAGGTTACAGGTTCGATTCCTGGGGTCTTTCTGCATGGAATTAGCATGTTCTCCCTGAGCATGCGTGGGTTCTCTCCAGGTACTCCGGCTTCCTCCACAGTCCAAAAACATGACTGTCAGGTTAAATGGCTTCTTCTAAATCCTCCTTAGGTCTGAGTGTGAATGGTTGGTTGTCGTGGTTGTTTGTCTCTGTGTTGCCTGTGATGGACTGGAGACCTGTCCAGGATGGACCCCCCTCTCTCAGGGTGGACCCTCCTCTCTGTCAGGATGGACCCTTCCTCTCTGTCAGGATGGACCCCTCTGTCAGGATGGACCCCTCACTCTCTCTGTCAGGACTGGACCCCTCCCTATCTGTCCAGGGTGGACCCGCCTCTCTGTCAGGGTGGACCCCTCCTCTCTGTCCAGGGTGGACCCCGCCTCTCTGTCCAGGGTGGACCCCTCCCTCTCTGTCAGGGTGGACCCCTCCTCTCTGTCAGGATGGACCCTCCTCTCTGTCCAGGGTGGACCCTGCCTCTCTGTCCAGGGTGGACCCCTCCTCTCTGTCCAGGGGACCCCTCCTATCTGTCCAGGATGGACCCTCCCTCTCTGTCCAGGGTGGACCCCTACCTATCTGTCCAGGATGGACCCTTACTCTCTGTCCAGAGGTGGACCCCACTCTCTGTCAGGATGGACCCCTCCTCTCTGTCCAGGGTGGACCCCTCCTCTCTGTCAGGATGGACCCCACCTCTCTCTGTCCAGGGTATGGACCGCCCTCTCTGTCCAGGGTGGACCCCTCCTCTCTGTCAGGATGGACCCCACCTCTCTGTCAGGGTGGACCCCTCTCTGTGTCCAGGGTGGACCCGCCCTCTCTGTCCAGGATGGACCCCCTCTCTCTGTCAGGGGATGGACCCTCCTCTCTGTCCAGGGTGGACCCCCCTCTCTGTCCAGGATGGACCCCCACTCTCTGTCAGGGTGGACCCCTCTCTGTCAGGATGGACCGCCCCTCTCTGTCCAGGGTGGACCCCTCTCTGTCCAGGATGGACCCAGCCTCTCTGTCAGGGTGGACCTCCTCTCTGTCCAGGGTGGACCCCCTCTCTGTCAGGGTGGACCCACTCACTCACCTGGAGATGGAGCCCCAGCACCCCTCACCCCAGCTGGGAATAGCGTGACAGAAAATGGATGTAATTCTAATGTAAATCCCTTTTTATTGATCTGTACTGGTTTAAGTACTATTCATCAGGCCAACTATTCCCTCTAATGCCCCTTTCAGAGACATAGACAGGTATGGGGCATTGCAGGCTAATAAAGAAGCCAAACGACCCCATTCCAAAGGGAGAGGACCCATTCGTCCATTTCTATTTGCATGTTTTTCTAAGCTAAAAACAAGGCTTTTGTTGGGCTGCTGGATAAAACCTGGAACTAAACGCTATTTCTGACATTTTGGATTGAAAAATCTTCCTGGATGGAAGAGAAACGTCTTCAAACCTGGAAACAAAGTCCAGTGGATTGATTTCTTTCCTTGGCTTCATGAGATGATTTGTCATCTATTGAGCTGCTCCTCCTTGACAGGTTCTGAACTTATTTGTCTACGTAGAGAAACCCTTCCAGCGGCCATTAGCCGCCTGTTAAGAAATCAATTTTGAAGGACGTCTCGCTGCTGGATGATGTTCGTAAAGCTGCTGAATACTGGTTTGTTTTTGGTGAAGTTCTGCTGCCATGCATGGATGAGTGAAGGAATGAGAACCTTCAGGATCTCTGCAGATCTTGAACGAGGTGCTTTTACTGATTCTAAAAACTGGGTTTCCTTTCAGGTCAACAGGCTGGATTATAATCCTCCAATAATCTGGTGGAAACAAATCATTTCCCTGAAGAGATGAAATGATCTGATCATATTCATGTGGGATTCCTCTGGTTCTTTGCACATCCTCCACCTCTGAAGCTCCTCTCCTCTCATTGAGCTGCTTCTCTTCTCTTTCACACCTTCCTTCTCGATCAGGGGTGAAAATAAACCCGTTTCTTTCTCTTCTCTCCTTCGCTCTCACGCTTCTCACCTTCCTCATCGCTCCTGACAAGTTTTCCTCAAAGGTGTGTTGCAGCTCACACTTTCTGGCAGGAAATGATAACGAGCTTCCAAAAGGATTTTATCTCCTCTTCTTACTGTTAATTCTCATATATGGTGCAAATATCCATGAAAGGAGACTTCTAATGTTTTATTCTAATAGATCAAACATATGTCTTCTGAAGTTCTGGGAGGAAACGGAATATACGGGTCGGCATCCACAATCATACCTGTTATTGCTGATTATTGTTCTGTTAAAGTAAAATTATTTGATTTATATTTATCTAATATGTAAAAAAGCTCCCAAACTTTGCTGGTTTATGCTGATATCATATTAATTTTGGTCAATATCTCGATCCTTTAAGAAAATAAAAACTTAGTCTAAAATAGTGGTAAGGAAATCCTAAAACACAAAAAAACAGATTTCTGATTCACCAAGGTTTTCTATGGTGATTCCCAGCTTTTTCTGGGAGGTCCACAGCACCACCACTAGCAAGAACCAAAGGCAGTGTCTCAAGTTCAAAAGAACGAAAGTGCTGGACTCGCGTCCTCTCCAAGTCCAGTTCTGGACTAGAACTCAGGAGCGTCTGGACTCGGGGAGAAGCGGGAGCAGAATAAATCTGGGTCAACAGAAGCGTACTGATGACATCACCACATTCAAAGCTAGTCTGGAGCTGCATTTCACCTCCTGTTATTAATAGTCTCTAGATAATAATAAATTCTGACTTTTTTCATTTAGTGGGGGAATAATAATGAACACAGTCAGATAAACACAAATCAGAAAAATTTTAAAATAAACAATCAAACCTCCATCAGGAATAAACGGTCTTCACAGGCGGCTATGCAGAGAGAGGGATGCTGCGGAGGCGGGCTAGCGTTAGCCTGGCTGCTGCAGGCAGGTGCGTTAGCCCCTTGGCTAATGCTTTTTCGCAGAGCGGGCTAATGCTAGCCCCTGGCTAACGTTGCAGACGAGGGCAACGTTAGCCCCAACACTGCTGCAGATGTTGTTAACGTTAGCCCCTTGGCACAATAAAGTTGCAGATGGGCTAATGCTGGCTCGCTTGGCTGGCGCTGCAGGCGGGCTAACGTTAGCCCCTTGGCTAATGTTGCAGACAGGCTAATACTAGCCCCTTGGCTAATGTTGCAGACAGGCTAATGCCCCAGCCCTTTGGCTAACGTTGCAGACGGGCTAACGTTAGCCCCTTGGCTAACTTGCCGACGGGCTAACGTTAGCCCGTTGGCAGCAGCCAGGGTTGGTAAAAAGGTGGGATGATTGCCTGCAGACAAAGAGCATTGATTGAGTCACCTCGATAAACTTTATGCTCACAAACATAAGCTGCGTTTTCCCTGACAGAGCAGCCGATCCGGGCCTCATGCAAAGTTCTCTTCCCACTTGTTCCAGTTTTGAGTTTTTCTGTTTTAATCTTGAACCAAAGTTTTACTGTGGAGGAACAAGTGGAGGATTCAGTCATCTTCACCTCCGTTTCCTGCATAGACCCTCCATTTTTCTGTTTGCAACTGGTGGTTCTAAGATATATAATCCATTTGAGAATGAAGTAAAACGTATTTATTGTCATTCGGTTTCTATGATTTGTACTTGAGAATACGTTGACTAGACGTCCCTGATTTCCGAGGACAGTCCCTGTTTTGGACCACCTGTCCCCTGAAATGTCCCTGATTTTACCGTTTTATGAATGAGGGGGACAGGTGGCGTGTAGACGGTTATTACGGTAGAAAGAGCGCGTTAGCATGCTGCGCTCAGAAACAGCTGTGAGCTAGCTGGTTAGCAGCTGTTAGACTCAACTTTATTTTTCCCTTGGGATTATTGCTTCAGGGAAATTTTGGTTCCAGTTGCTTATATTTTTATGATTTTCCCCTTTTGGGACTTTGAGTTTTTAGTATTCAGTAATTCTGTCTTGTTGATCTTATTTTTTTTATTTATTTTTCCATTTTATGTCATATTTTAAAGGCGGTCTTTAGTTATTTACTCTCTTGTCCCTTTGTACCTCTCTCCTTTCCTCTAGCTCCCTTCTAGTTCCTTCCATCCACACCTGCTCCCTATCAGCTGATTACCCCAGTCTTTGTTCCGTCTCCCATATATACTCTCCCTGTGCAGCTCTTCGGGGAGGTGTTTGTTGCTTCCTGGTCTCTAGCTCCAATGTAGAGATTTTTCTCTGATATTTGCTAGTTTTTGGTTCTCAATGCACGCTATTTTAGATGTTGCCTCCAAATTTTTATTAAACATAGAACTCCTGCCACCGTAAAATAAAACTAAAACGAACAACTAAACTTAGAGTATATAGTACAAAAAGCATAAAAAGAAAGAAAAGCAGTTTTAATGTCTGGAATATGTTTCCTCCAAATATTCAGTCTGTTGGTCCTACTGCATTTGGGGAGAGCAAGTACCCACTGATAGCGAGGCTCAGGTTTTGCTGTTTTATGGTAATCTATGAGCATAGACTTCCGCTTAGATCTACTTTTCTACCACTAAGTTTGGCAGAAAAGTTCTCATTATAAATAAGGAACGTAAGAGGAAAACTATGAATGAGACAAGATCTGCATGATCGTCTGAGAATGATGGAGGAAAGATAACTTACGCCTCTTTAATACATTTATTAGATTGTTTTTGCTTGTAGCTCCAAATATTCTGGTGATTTTCCAGTTTACTACAGATGACATAACAACAATAATAATCATCAAATTAATGCTAATATGTATGATTAGATTCTATGTGTTTAGAGGGATTTTGATTGTATTATGTCTCCGTTTCAGATTAGTGTTAGATTGATAGAAGAGGAAGAAAACTTGAAGACTGATAGAAAATGGTCCCTGAACGCCCCATAGAAAATGTTTGGCTACGCCACTGGCTGTGGATGAGTGAAATAAGAGAAATATGACATGAACTGCACCTGAATGTGGAATCACTTCCTTATTTAAATCAGATGCAGTCTCTTTATAATGTGATAAACTAATGTTAAGGATGTTTTTTATTTATTTATGCTCCTTTCTTCCAGAAATGATGGATCTATTATGGACAAAAAATATTTGACAGAATTATAAAACTTAAACCCTAATAAAAATGTCCCTTCACATCTGGCCATTACTCCCAAAAAAAGGAGAGCTGTGTCCCGGGCTGGGAGCAGGTTGATGAAATCTGTATTCCATTAACTGGTTTTAGCTGGGATCAACCCCTCCTCTCACCCCAGCACGTTGTGATCTCACAACTGCAAAGCCCACATCTGGCTGTTCAAAGGCTCCAGCGTGTGCGATGTGACTGTGTGTCTTGGTATTTTCCCAGCAACTGCCAGCAATCTCTGCAAAGATGCTTTGGTGTGTGTCTCTCTCTGCATGTTTCCATACAAACACACATTATTAAAACCATTAGTTGGTGTGAAGCAATGTTGTTCTAATGCCTCCAGGCGGTGTGTTCATGTGTACAATGCGATGCGTGCTAGCGTGTGGGTGTGCCATACGGCGGCGAGCAAGGAATACTGCGTGAATTATAAAGGAAAAGGTTAATGAAAGCAAGCTCTGCTCATCGTGTAAGCAGGATAAAGGAGCCTGTTATTTAAAAGCAGGCTTTGAAAAGTAACAATTAGCCGTTTGGGTTTTAGCGCTACAGAAACTGGGAAGCGTTGAACTTTCTGTCAGCACCTAGCTGCAAATCAAACAAACTCCTAAAAGTCACAACCTAAACACTCATGTGGTGCTGGTGGAGATTATCAGTCATCCAGGTCATTCCAATAAAATTAAAATCAATCCTCTGGACTTTGTTTCCAAGTTTGAAGGCGTTTCTCTTCCATCCAGGAAGATTTTTCTTTTCAAAATGTCAGAAATAGCGCGTTTAGTTCAGGTTTTATCAGCAGCCCAACAAAGCCTGGTTTTAGTTTTTTGTCAGAAGAAGTAATTCTCCGGTGTAACTCCTCCCAGTTTCTGGTTACCATCCTATGGATCACACTGGATCAATCTCACCAAAGGCTAAAAAATAATCTGGTACCGCTGAGCTGGTTAAATAGAAGCAGGAGCAGGTGAATCAGAGGAATGGTAACGAGAAACTGGGAGGAGTTACACAGGTGAATGAAATTAGTAATCAGCTCCAAGATGATGACATAATGTGGTCATGAATCAATGTGTTCATTCAGGTAAAAAGCCTCAGCGCTGATTCCTGTAACCTTCCTCTCCATGGCTTAGAATGGAAAAAGTTTAAGTTAAGGAGTGGTTAATTTAAGAAGATGCTGATGTTACTGCCAATTGCTCCTGGATTAGCAGAGCTTGGAGTCTGGTTCCTAAATAACTTTTCATATTTAATACATTCGTCTTATTTTGCTTTTTGTGTCTCTGCTTCTGTCTCCTTGAACCCCCAGTGGGCCTCAGCAGATGGCACGCTCACACTGAGCCTGGTTCTGCTGGAGGTTTCTTCCTGTTCAAAGGGAGTTTTCCTCTCCACTGTCGCTTACAAGCATGCTTTGGTAGTGTGAGGGGATTGCTGAAGGAGTCAATGAGTCGATGCAATCAGCTGGTTTTCCTTAGATAGAAAACTTTGAATCAATCTGACTGGATGATCTGGTGAACTGGAAAGTGACCTGAGATGACATGATGATGAATTGGAGCTATAGAAATAAACTGAATAGAATTGGAGCTATAGAAATAAACTGAATAGAATTGAATTGAAATTGAATTAAAAGTAGAATTTTAATAATTTCTTCAGGATGAAACTGACACTAAAAAGGTCTGAATGTATTTCTGTGCTTCAAGGCAGAATGACGTGTCAGAGATCCCTCTGCTATCTGCTCCTTTAGAACCTCAGACCCGTTCTGACAGGTCGGGGGAAACTAAGGTTTCCATCAACGAATGACCTCCAGTTTGAATATCAACAGGCAGATGGCGCTCCGCCTCACGGCCGCCAAAGCTCTGCTCCTTCAGCGAGAGAGGAAAAACGCTACAAACCTTTCTAGCACGTGAGGCGATGTTTGTCCTGCTGGATCTTTAGCTTCGCTGCAACCTGGAAGCCTTTTAATCACCTGACCTTCATGACGAAGCTCATGGATTTTCTTGGACCTGTAAAGTCTCCCTCAGCCCCCTTTGCATGTTAAATCCAAATACTCTGATTAGAAAACGATTAATGACATAACCTTTTAAGGTAAAGGAGTCATAACTGGTTATTTGAATGATAAAATCTTCTGAAATATTCTTTAAAATAATGTTTAATCATTTTTAGGAGAAAAACTCATTAAAGCTCATTCAGACCCTTTAATTCCCCGTTTTTCTCACTGTGAATCTGATGCGTGTATCTATGTTCATGCAGATGTAGCGTTAGCAACATTAGCTGGTTGGTTCACCATCATTTCTAGGTCTCTGAGACATTAGTGCCAAGACAGCATGTACCAAAAACCTCATCATTCAGCCCTCGTCTGGATGGGCCGTTTTGACTTTCCACGTCTTCCTGAAGGCCACGCCCCCAGAACCCACATGACAACCAGTCAGAGTTCGTAAACGTAAGGGCTAGAAGAGCGGAATAATAGATCAGATGAGGGCTGTAGCTACAGACCGCTCTGCCCCAGATTATCTCCCTTTATGACATCATCAGGGGGACGCTTTTCAAACTGATTACCAAAAGATGGAGAAAGGCGGTGAGAGAGAGGAAAAGGCTTTTTTTCATTAATGAACCTCAGTCACAGGATTCAGGACACGTATGACTTACATAATATGAAAAACTCTTCTGGATGATGGCTTCTTTAATCATTTCCAAATATTTTATCTGAATAATTCTCAATTAAATTAATATAGAACTAACCTGACTCCGCCAGATGGATTTGCTCCGCATATTTTTGGGAAGAGGCGAAAATACTGGTTAGCTGATTGGCCTATGTTGGTGATAGCACGGGCCAAATAAACCAATCAGATCCTTGCGAAGCATATGGCGTACTAACAGAAGCCCGGACGAAGAGGAGCCAATTGATAAGATCAAACTCTTGCTGAAACCAGCTCGGGAGAAGAGCAAAACATCTTTCCTCTGAGAAAAACCTCCAAGAGCAGTGTTTTGCTCTTCTTTCAGTGAAAAATACTCTGTATTCCCATAAAACTTTATGCTCCCGATAACCCACGCTAGCGCTAAGTTTCATCGGCTGAAGCCGCCATGTTCTTTTAGACTGAACTGTTGCGCTTCTGCGTTGCGTCACACCTCAACCCGCCTCAAAGCCGAAAAACGCTGATTGGACGTTCGTTTGGTGAACGGCTCCAAATTTTCTTTTTAACGGAGAGTCTCCAGACTGATCTGAGAGTGAAACCTTGAAAGCTCGCGAGATCAGGATGGTCTTCTCACCAGGCTAATATAGAACAGCCATGTTTTGAAAATATAAAGTTCTACAAGAAATTAGGGACCAGCTCTTCGGATTAGCATTTAACTACATTGGCCTGATGATTAACTTCATCCAGGAGGAGCTGGAAGGAGACGGTTATGGGTCGGTGCAGCAAAAATATAAACCTGTCTCTCATATCCATGCATTAGTAACGAGTGGCCTTGACTTAACATCTAGAAAACCTTTTTCTCTGTCCGTGTCAGCAGACGGGCTCCGTATGGATCTAAATTTGCTGAAGTTGAATATTCTGAACTTTTGTTTATATTTTTCGTTGCTAAATCCAATCAGGGGTCAATATGAAGCTGTGAGCTGCAGTGAAGGACGCAGCAGAGTAATGTGGCAGACGATGAAACAGGGAACGTTCTGTATCTCGGTGCTTCCAGCGTTCCAGCCCAGGTTCCTGCTGCTGCAGGAGGACCGTTTTCCTCCAGATGCAGGTAAAGTGGTGACAGGTGTTAGAATCTGCAGCAGGATGTGTGCAGATCTACGGCTGGTGGTTTTCAGCAGAGATTAGAAAGCAAAGCAAACTGCTGGGATGGAAAATCTCTGCTTCTCAGAAACATTAAACAGTTGTAGTTTGTTCTGTTGCAGCTCCTTCATGTTTGTCACTTTTATCGCCTGCTGCAGCTCAGCGTTTTCACTGAAGTGGTTCTGCTCTTTTTATGTAGCATCTGAGCTCACCGCAGCTCCAAATAAACACACTGAGAGCCACAGACCGCAGAGGGCAGCCGTCAGCGGCGGCAAAAACCAAACCGCCTCTTGATCTGTGATGGCTTCAGTGTCGACTTGATTTCAGGAGCGACAAATCCCAGATCCCAGATTTAGGACGCACCGCTTCTTCTCCCCTTTTCCTCGCTCTCTAACTTCTCTTCCTGGAAAATCTTTTCCCTGTTTTCCCGTTTTCTGTCTGCTGACTCAGCAGCTCTGCTGTTCTTTGGGCCCTGATGGCTCCCTGATGGCCGTCGTCCACCGCTGAGGTTCACAGCAACCTACATCTGAACCTAATGAATCAGCAGCAGGTATAAATGAACACATTTCATTTGGTGTTTTTATTTTATTTTTAGCATGTTTTGGAGGAGAAAATATTTACAGGAAGCATCAGGATTCACTAATTAAGTAGGGTTTGATGTTTAAGAACATAAACATTTTTTATTATTTTAAATTTAAATATTTAAAATATTTTACAACAGAGATAAAAAATCTAAACACTAAATTCATGAATGTGTAAAGAAGGTCGGATGTTCTTTCTCTGAACCTCCTGGATAACTGGGAGCAGGGAGCTGACCTGAACTTAACCTCCCCTCCTCCTCCTAACTCCTTCTCCTTCTCCTCTCTCACAAACCTCCACATTTACAGTGAACACATCCTGCAGACACCTGTGTAAACCGCTGCCGCCATGCCCCGCCCCCTTCCCCAGGCCGGCCATGTTCCACGTCAGGAAACATCCACTCCCACAGTCAGTCACACTCAGAGAGTCACAGAGCTGCAGTTTAAACATGTGAGATTTAACAGCTGCTTGGTTTCTCCAAATGAAAGGAAGCTCAGTTCCTCCTCAGGTGTTTCTAGCTGTTAATAAGCTTCACTCTCACCTGAGCAAACAGGTGGAGCCGCTCATCTCAGCCAGAGGTGGAGAAACATTAGGATGGATGCTGGAACATCAGCAGAGACTTCTAGTTACAACATTCCAAAGAAGGAAAAGTTAATGTTGAAAAATAACCGTGCGTAGATCCAGATCTCCACAGACTCCTCCTCCAGCTCTGCTGGGGGATCCTGAGGCGCTGCAGACCAGCAGAGACAAAGGCTGCGTCCTCTGGAGGCCAGATTGGTCAGCTGATGATGTCAGAGCGCGGCACCGAGGTCTGGTCGGATTCCAAGACTCGTTATGCGGCCAACAAACAGCCAGGGACCGGCTCCGCCTACACGCTTTGACTCTAAAAATCTCTCAAATGAAAACACGATTGTCTTTATTTAAAACTTAATAAAAAGACAAACTTGCCATGTTAACGTTGTTCTAAGTACCGCCGCCAATCACAGAGGAGACCACGCCCAGCCCTCAACTGCTTCCCGGTCCTCCAGGCCCCGCCTTTTTCTAATGTTGATCATTATTTATACCTAAAACTAATTACGTTCACAGTGATTTAATTAATTTAGTGTTAATCAGTAAAAAAATTTAATAATATTTTTCATCGTGATCACTGAGTCTGGGAGCGGCCATCTTTGCCCAAATCTAGTAGCCCCTCCCTCCTGCCATCTTCCAGCAGTGGCGTCACGGTGCGATTAGGTAAGCCTAAGCGCCATTCTCCCCGCTTTCCAAGCTAAATCAATGGGAACTACTAGACACATCTGCAATCAACAACAATTATTGAAGATTTCCAGAGGACTTCACCATTGAAATTCACCAGAGAGCTATAGTGAAACTGACAATGCCCACGTGCATGGCAGCTGGATGCTGGAATACATCGGGTAAAAGTGAAAAAAAAAGAGTTATTCCACCTTTCTGATTCCTGATCCTCCATATTGGGTTAGTCGTTGGATCGCCAACTTGAAGAGAGGATTTGCCATCAACTTCTGGCCAGAGAAAAACCCGTAATATGTAGCCAACATTTGGAAGAAGAATGTTTTCAAGATGACTTGGATAATAGCGCTGTTGTGACAAACACCAGATACAGCACTGGGACTTGATCAACAGCCGATACCGCACCGTGACAATGTCACTACAAACCAGTAGGTGGCAGTAGTGTTCTTTGACAAACATGGATGCCTCCAGTAAAGCACATTCACATGAAAATGACTCTGAATTAAAAACACTGATCATTTATTGAACAGGATGGAATCATTTCACATTTAAAGAACTTTCAGAAGTTTGGATTCTGAATATGAGCGACTTTTCCTTTAAAAGTTTCACAAAGTTGCTGGTTTGGTTAAAATTGTGATCCCAACCCCCCAGCTGAGGTTTCCACAGGTGTTTGGCAGCATGTGTGTGTTTCTGCTTGTGTGGTTGCGTGTCTGTTGTGTGTTTGCTTGCACAGCTTTCCTGCAGCTCTGCTCTGTTTTTCTTTGCACTGATTCAGGCAGAAAGCGGCTCTCAGAACTTTCACCAACTTTCCAGCCGCCTCTTGGTTTTATTCAGGCCGCCATGATCCTCCAGCCTCTATCTGGTTCTTTTTTTTTCTGATCTGGAGACAAATGGAAAAATAAATAATTATTATTTGTAAGAAATTTGCAAAAGTTTAGTTTCTGCAGACTTGTTATCCATCTTACTGTGTTTCTTCCCTCTGTCTCCCTCCATCATGATTAATTTCTTTCTTGAACATTTACATCTTTCCCTGCCTGTATCTTTGTCTCCTTTCCTCTGTCCTTCCATCCTTGTCTCCTACCTCTGTCTCTCTTTGTTGCTCCCTTAATTTCTTCCTTTCTTTCTCTCCATCTATCTTTATTCTTCCCTCTCTTCATTTTCCTCATTTGTATCCGTCTTTATTTTAACTCATTGCTTGTATCCTGTTGTATTTTTCCTTCTATCCTTCATCCTTAATTATTTCCTCTCTCCTTTCCTTCTTAACTTCCTTTATCCCTCCCCCATTTTCTCTCCTTCCTTCATTTTTCCTCTTGGTGTCATATTTCCTTCCCTCTTGGGAAAAGACAAACACATTGTGTCTGAAGTTTAAAGACGTCATGTTTGAGGACGCCATGTTCAAGGACGCCATGATTGAGGGCACCATGTTTGAGGGCGCCATTCTCGAGGGTGCCATGATTGAGGGCGTCATTTTCGAAGGTGCTATGTTTGAGGGCGCCATGATTTAGGGCGCCATGTTTGAGGGCGCCATGATTGAGGGCACAATGTTTGAGGGCTCCATGATTGAGGGCGCTATAATTAAGGGTGCCATGATTGAGGCCGCCATGTTTGAAGGCGCCATGAATGAAGTTGCCATGTTTAAGGGCGCCATGTTTGAAGGTGCCATGATTGAGGGTGCCATATTCGAGGGTGCCATGTTTGAAGGCGCCATGTTTAAAGGCGCTATGTTTGAGGGCACCATGATTGAAGGCGCCATGACTGAGGGCGCCATGTTTGAGGGCACAATGATTGAAGGCGCCATGAATGAGGTTGCCATGTTTTAGGGCGCCATGTTTGATGGCGCCATGTTCAAAGGTGCCATGATCGAGGGCGCCATGTTTGAGGGTGCCATGATTGGAAGCGCCCTCTTTGCGGCGCCGCAATGTAGCCGTGTTCCAGATGGCCCAGTTTGGTTAGCTTAGCCTTTCTAGCTTTTCTAGCTTCTTTCATCCATTTCAAAATGGATTTCAAACATGGCGCCTTATTATTATCATTATTATTATTATTAAAATGAGCCCAATATCTGGAAAAATACAACTAAAACTATAATTCCTAATAATTCTTTCTAAGCAGCTTATAGCAGAGTGTAAAAGAATAAAGAATAAAGAGTAGAGAAATAAATTTCCACATATTAAAAGTTTTCTGAGTTTTAAATCTCCCTCCAGGCTGGAACAGACGTGCAGAATAAACGGGTCGTCTGGACCTTTGATCTTCTCAGTGGTCGTTTAAGGTTAAAGGAAACTGGAAGCTCCTCCTCCTCCTGACAGGTAAACCTTTTCTCTGCAAAGCTTGCTGTTTGCTGTCGGTTGTGACCCAGATGTGACGGACGTTTGGTGTCCGGCTGGATCTCTGTGTTCCTGCTGAGTTTCAAGGTTCAAACTCAGACTAAACCAGCCGCTGTTGTTGCGTAACTCCTCTGCTTTCACACGCTGATAACTGTCCTGTTCTGTTCCACAGACGGACTGGCCCCATTAAAATGTAGCAAATGTTTTTACAACATTTTGGTTTTGTTTCTGATCCTTGAATCAGAATCGGTGGAAGTTGCTTTATTTGGTTTCTGAGGCTGTTTAATTAAAACACATTATTTCACCTGCAGTTGTTGATCTTATTTTTTCTGTTAGAACGGCATTTTTTCCTTTCAGCTCATTTGGAATAAAAAACACCTCAGATTTTAGAATTAGTCGCTTTAATCAGATTATTCTCAAATGCAGGAAAAACCTTAAGAAATATTTTAAACCCATATTTGTTTATTTAATCTGTTATTAATTAATGTGACGCTGAAGATTCTCATGTCTGCATATCTAGTTTTTTTATGCTGTAAGAAGACGACTAATAAAGTATTTCTTCACAGACGCTAAAGTTAGCATAATGCTATCCGTGGAAAGTTGTTTGGAAGGAAGAAAATGTGACATAAAATCGTATGTTTGTGTGCAATGAAGAAGAGATAAATGTTGGTTATGGAAATGCTCCCATGTGAAGGAGGTTCCTGTTAAATAAAAAATTATAAAAGATGATCTTTGTATTAATTGAAGACTAAGTTGAGGAAAAATGTGCTGAAGAAAAAAAACAGTAACTAGAGGCTGTTTGAGTGAATCGAATGTTGCTGGAGGCCATGGGGAGCCTTTTTCTGCTTCATTCTATCTCTGTAGTTATGCTGCTATTAGCTTGGACTGCTGGAGGACATGGGGATGGAGGTGTAGATGTAGAATGGCCTAGTCAAAGTTTACAGCTAAAATCCAGCTTAGCATCCATGGCTAGCCTTGAATACTGATGATCCGCTTCCATTCTGAACCAGCTGGAGCTGCTGAGTGAAGAACATCATCTCCATGTTAATAGTGGGATGGGCTATTGCTGCTCAGCTGGATTTAGCTGTGGACTTTGACTAGGCCGCTCTACATCTGAACCACCATGGTGTCTCTAGTTCTGGAAGCAGAACCTCCAGCCCGGTCTTTAGCTGGTTTTCCTCTTGTTCACCATTTATTTTGACACCTTAAGGAGACAAAGGTGCTCCTGGGGGCCCCCTGCAGGCCCGGAGGCCCTAAACAGCAGCACCAGGAAATGACCTCTGTGGTTCCGGGTAGATTTTACTCTTTCCACAAAAAGCAACAGAAAGTTTTGCCTTTTGGAAGATTAGATGTTTAATAGAAACTTCTGAGGAGAAAAAAATCTGAACACCAATATTGATATATTTATCAGTATTACATTGATTACCTGCAAAAAAGGGTCAAATACAGGAGGGAATTATTTTCTCCAGGTGAACACCGACTGGGAAAGGAGGGATTCATCTATTTTCTTTTTTTAAATAACAAAAAATCCCCTAAAACCTGCTGGACTGACGGCTGCGACACAAAAGCTCCCCGTTCACTTCCTGCATAACTCTACTACAGAATATTCCAGACAATCACTTTTATTTTAAAGATTTTCCAGAGAAATCCATAAAGTTTCATCAGGACAAAGAAGCAGTCAGACGTGCAGTTCTTAGGTGCTCCACCAGGGGGCAGATGACAGGTGTTTCTTTATTAGATGTGAACTAAAGGCCTGATGGATGAGAAAACCTTCCCAGGCTTTGGCTCCAGCTGCAGCCACATCTGGCCAGCCTCTTCTCCCTCAGAAGGAACCTGCTGCTCCGCTTCAGACCTTCATCATCCTCTTCATCATCCTCTTCATCATCCTCTGAGCTGCACTTTCTTTTTCTTATTTTCCATAAATGTGATGATGGAGCTCCTATCTGTGTCCTAAAGTGTTTGTAAACCTTCATTAAGCATCAGTATCGATCGTCAGTATTAACAGAAATAAACATTTAAACGGCGGAACTGAATTAATCTATAAAAGGAATCTCACCTTTTCATTTGTGCAGAAAAGTCATCTAATCAGATTCTCAGTTTGCAGATTAATTCTATGAACTTTTTTCCTCACACACCTTTTCCTTCCACTCAACTTTCCTTCCTAACTGTTTAGTTTTTCGTACAGTGACCTTTAGTGTGACACCGCCCGCGTGGAGGGGGGTTATGACATCACACACAACTTTTCTTACACCGTAGTTTTTTTTTTTTAGAAACTGGGTTTTTCTTTTTCTTTGTCGGTAACATGCAGAGAATTGAAGGCTCTGCATCCATGCGTCACTTGCAGCGGAATGATTGAACTTTCCTTTGATGTTCACCTTTGATTCTTTCTTAATAAAAGCAGCCAATCAGCGCATCAAACAGTCAGTCAATCAAAGCATCAAATCTTTTCTCCTTGTGTTTTCGGAGGAGCTCTGAGAGTTGGTGCTCCTGCAGCCAGGTGGCCGCACCGCACCGCACCGCGCCGCGCATTGATCGGCCCCGCACACGCAGCGCTAGACGCACATGGGCTCCGTCCTGCGCACCGGGGGATCTCCAGCGACCGCAGCCGAGAGGAGGGCACTGCCAGCCGGCCTGCGAGCAGCGCTCAGCCCGCGCGGACTCTCCCACTGACACACACCCACTCCCACTCAGAGCGAGGAGGTGATTTTTTTCTACGAGCTGCGCTTCGGCTGGAAAAGCAGAGCGAGTGGAGAAAACACGCGAACCCACGCGAACCCACTCCCCTCTTCTTCTTGATTTCCTGTCAGTTTGTTTTATTTCCTGCTGCCAGGAACCAGGAACCAGGAACCGGGGCTGAAGCGAGTGAAGCTCCGAGGATGAAGCAGAACTAGAAGCTTTTTCTGGATTTATTCCGCTGTGGAGGAAAAGCGACCCGGTGCGCACAGAAACCCTCTCCTCCTCCTCTGCTCCTCCTGCTCCTCCCCTCCCCGCTGTCTCTCCATCTCTCGGTCTCCTCCTCTGCTCCCTGTCCCTCCATCCGTCTCTGCTGTTTGCATGTTTGTAGGTGATTTGGCTAAAATGCATCACCAGCAGCGGATGGCAGCTTTGGGGACAGACAAGGAGCTGAGCGACCTGCTGGATTTCAGCGCGGTAAGGAGACGCACCTTGTCCGCCGCGCGCTCAGCTCGCGCCCTGCAGCTTTTATTGATTCCTTTAACTTCTGTGCTTGTTTGACAGTAACTTACAGAAACAAACTCTTTGCATATATTATTGTTTGAATTTGATTTCCCTGCTGTGTGTGTGTGTGTGTGTGTGCAGACAATTGTGATGCTGCATCAGTAATTCTGTTGTCTTGTAGATGCCAAACAACGATTTGAAAATGTTCCCAACATCCATGGTAGTATATCTCATTTTAAGTTTCTTTCTCCTCTTCATGTTTAGCTTTAGGATTCTTCTTCTTTCTGATCCTGACTTCTAACATTTAGTCAGTTTCTGCAGCACAGAGCAGAAATGCTGGATTTTAAATATGCATGATTTAAAAAATGTGAATTTGTTTCTCTTTCTGAAGCGCAATGTTAGATTTCTAAACTTTTATTGTTATTATTATAATTATAATTTCCTCTTGGTTTGTTATGAACAGCTTGTGTTTTGAACTTGACGGACAGGAAATAGTCCCCCTGCTCTCTGCCATGTTTTCCTTTCCTTGCGCCTCTCCTCCTCTGGGAGCAACTTTTGTCAGGAGGAGGGAAAAGAGAAACTGAAACACCCTAAAATGCGATGCAGCTAAAAAATAAATAAAACTAAGCTCAGATTAAGGCTGTTATGAAACGTCCGGATGCATCATGTGTGCTGATGCTGCATGGAGCAGCAAAGGCCAATTCAAAAAGATGCAAAAATAGATTTAATAAAGATGTTAAAAATAACCAATTTAAACCTTTTTTAAAATATAAAATTAGGCCTGCAGAAAAAATAATTGGGCAAAATAAAAATATCGACCTGCAGAAAAAGGCCAATTTAATTTAGCATCTCAAATATTTTTAGTTTTAATGGATTATTGTGAAATTATTGGCAGTTGTTTTAATTTTAATCTGTTCTAAAAAAATAACTTTCTTTTATTTTATTATGATATCATTATTATTTATGTATTTATAATTAGTTTGTTTTTATTTTAGCAATAAAAATTAATGATCAATAAATAATAGTAAAATAGTGATTTTAACTCAGAGTAAAAAAATAGTTTTTTGTGTAAATCTGATAAAATCAGCAGCTAAATATTATTGAATAATGATGCTCACTATTCCAACCTTAACGTTTTCTAAAACTCCTACAATCATTTTCAATTAATAGAAAAATCCTAGAAATTAAAACGTAAGCAGCTATTTAAGGTAAATCTCTAGATTAAAGACAAACATGTTTATATTTAATCTAAATAAGTGAAACTGTGGATGATAGCAGTGAAATGATTTGATTCAGGAGCAGCATCCTCCGTCAGGGCGTTGAAACAAAGGAGGGCAGCAGCAGCCTGTCTGTAATTTATGCCGTTATCCGTCTTTATTTATTCTGCCACAAGTCGACTCTGCAGCTCAGAGCATTTAGGCTCCAGTATCGATAGAGATGCTGATAATCCAGATTAGGATCTTTTATCCCTAGAAACGTTTTCCTTCATTTGCTGCGACCGCGGCGTCTGAAATCCACACTTTCTCAGGCCTGAAAAGCCAGAGAGGCGGCGTAGCTCCCAGAAGCACAGGCCTGATGGTATCTCTCAGGGTCAGATGTGTCTCTCTGATTGGCCGAGCTCTCCTGGCTGCACAGCGTTCCTGAAGCTTCGGCTGCTTTAGCTGATTGGGCTGTAGATGTATAGAGCAGGTGGTGACTAGGTGTGACGGTTACTTCCTGTGTTTCAGTCAAATATGAATCGCTTCAATCCAAAATAAACATTTTCATTTTTCACAGATTCTGAATGAATAATTTGTTTTCTTAATGTCAGTTTAGTCTTTAACGATGAGGGCTGGGTACTCGCTCAAAGGTTTTATTTGCTTATTTATCTCAATAAATACTCAGTGACTTTTGACCTGGAGAGAGAAAGATGGATCCATCTTAGCGTCGTAGTTTCAGTCCCTGAAGGAAACCTTTTATATCTGCTTTCTGAATAACATCAAATACTTTGATAATTAGCAGAGAGTTGGAGGGAATTCTGCTGCATTGGTCCAGAGACACAGTTAAATGTCTCAGCAGACCTGCTGACTCCACCCACCTGAGATGTTTCATTTAAACAGAATAATCGCCCCTAAAGAGAGGAAAGCTATTTAAACTTAACCTTCATCTGACGATTCATGAATCTGGGACTTTTTCAGATGTCCAGATTCCAACCTAAAGAACCAGAGCGGAAGAGAACCGAGTCCCCAACCAATGACTGACTGTTAAACCCAGGCTGTTAAACCAGGACTGAACAAACTCATTGGACTGGATCTTTTTCATGTTTCATCTGTAGTGTGATTGCTCTAAAACACAGACTGCTTGATTGGTGGAGTCCAGACCCAAACTTTAGGAACTGCTGCTCCAGACCAGTGCTTCCAGTCTAAGGCATCAGGACCCAGTTCCCTGTACGTTTAGCTACTGCCACACACTGGACCTAAAAGAAAAACTATGTCTCAGAGGCTTCCACTGGACCTGGAGGTGTTTATTCAAACAACTCATCACAGATTGTTTGGTTAAGGACGTGACCTCCAGCTTGTCGGATTTCGTGTCGTAGCTGTAGTCTTGTCGGATTTGGTGTCGTAGCTGTAGTCTTGTCGGATTTCGTGTCGTAGCTGTAGTCTTGTTGGATTTCGTGTCGTAGCTGTAGTCTTGTCGGATTTCGTGTTGTAGCTGTAGTCTTGTCGGATTTTGTGTCGTAGCTGTAGTCTTGTCGGATTTGGTGTCGTAGCTGTAGTCTTGTCGGATTTGGTGTCGTAGCTGTAGTCTTGTCGGATTTCGTGTCGTAGCTGTAGGCTTGTCGGATTTCGTGTCGTAGCTGTAGTCTTGTCGGATTTGGTGTCGTAGCTGTAGTCTTGTCGGATTTGGTGTCGTAGCTGTAGTCTTGTCGGATTTGGTGTCGTAGCTGTAGTATTGTCGGATTTGGTGTCGTAGCTGTAGTCTTGTCGGATTTGGTGTCGTAGCTGTAGTCTTGTCGGATTTGGTGTCGTAGCTGTAGTATTGTCGGATTTGGTGTCGTAGCTGTAGTCTTGTCGGATTTGGTGTCGTAGCTGTAGTATTGTCGGATTTGGTGTCGTAGCTGTAGTCTTGTCGGGATTTGGTGTCGTAGCTGTAGTCTTGCCGGATTTGGTGTCGTAGCTGTAGTCTTGTCGGATTTGGTGTCGTAGCTGTAGTCTTGTCGGATTTGGTGTCGTAGCTGTAGTATTGTCGGATTTGGTGTCGTAGCTGTAGTCTTGTCGGATTTGGTGTCGTAGCTGTAGTATTGTCGGATTTGGTGTCGTAGCTGTAGTCTTGCCGGATTTGGTGTCGTAGCTGTAGTATTGTCGGATTGGTGTCGTAGCTGTAGTCTTGTCGGATTTGGTGTCGTAGCTGTAGTATTGTCCGGATTTGGTGTCGTGGTAGCTGTAGTCTTGTCGGATTTGGTGTCGTAGGCTGTAGTATTGTCGGATTTGGTGTCGTAGCTGTAGTCTTGTCGGATTTGGTGTCGTATTTGGTGTGTCGTAGCTGTAGTATTGTCGGATTTGGTGTCGTAGCTGTAGTCTTGTCGGATTTGGTGTCGTAGCTGTAGTCTTGTCGGATTTTGGTTGCCGTGTCTCTTAATGGGGAACTAGAGGGTGGAGACCTCCATTGACAGGTGGAGCTTTTCTTTTGGGGGCCCCGATTGTTATGGTTTAGATTACATTCTTGGATCTTACATAAATCTAAGCCTTTCCTTAAGACGTGTCTTTGGATAAGTCACTGATGATGTTGACCTCACCTTCTTTACTTCACCTGCTCCAGACATGAATGTATTCATAAAATTAGCTTGGCTGGCCTTGATCTAAGACATTTCTCTACTGTTTCCTTGTTTTAACTTTGAGTTTTGAGTCTAAATGGTCTAATGCGAGTCTCGGGCATTGGTATATCCTTTGACTCTGGCTTGCAGGTATGGCCTGACTTGGTTCCAGCTTGTGGACTTGCCTATCCATGACAAATCTTGGTTTAGAGACTGTTTCTGCATAAATCAGCCCTGGTGTTTTGACACATGCAGATCTTGGGCCCTGAATCTATTTGCTGTCGTAATTTTATGCCATATTTGGACCAGACTAGGAACCTTCGCGGTGCTCACTAAGGATTAGACTCTAGATGCATATTTCTAGCTGTCCAATCTTGGCCTTTTGGGAATAACCTATTTGGCACCTTGGTTTTCTTACCTTACTTGGCTATTGGACAGGATTTGTACCTATCACCCCATTATCTGTAATTTCTCCTTATAGAATATGACCCGTGACTAACCCTGGACTTAGACCTTGGACTGACTATCATTTTTAAATCTTTCGACTACACATGGCGCCTAACTCTTTAGCTATACCTTGTTTCTGGGTGAGTTGGCGTTGATGTGTACTAAGTTTGGTGCTCAGTAACGACATGCTGGTTATGGTTCTAGTCTTATCTATGTTTTGGTACGTTAGCTCTCTCAGTGTGTTATACTAGACATGCGGCCATATTGGGGTCATTGTCATTCTTGACCTTAAATGTTCTTCTAGATAATGGACTTACCCCTCCGGAATGTCTTCTTATCCCGGGTTTAGGACACAGTGTTTCACCTCTTGTTCGTTATTTTGGACTCATTTGTTAGAGTTTTAGAAATGTTTAACCAGACCAGGGTTTTGACCATGATGTTGTTTATTTGGGACGAAGGTTATGTTCCAGATAAGTTCTGGATATTGGTCATACGTGGATATCCACCTCCATATGGACTTTAAGGTGTTTCCTGTTTTATCTCTGAGCTTATTAATCCGAACCATGGAAGGTCATAATAGTTTGACTGTAGAGAAATTCTGCTGCGAATTTGGAGGCGACTCGGAGATGCAGTTCTTGTACACTAGACCTGTCTGTTGGTACTGATGTAGGACTTGATCTTTGACTCCTTGGGTTGACCTGTGACCTGTTGCCTTGAGCTAACGCCAGTATAAGACCTGTTGGGCTTGACCGGTCCAGCAGACTTGGGTGTTTCTGATCTATTAGACTTGTTCAATACAGTTTGGGATACTGTAGTTGCCTGTCACTTTTGGTCTTACTAGTGAGACTCGTTGGGCTCGTTAGGAGACATAGTTTTGTAAAAAAAAAAAAAAAGTGAGCGACCCTGAGTGACGGATGGAGTCTGGAAATATTGCATTTCATGCTAGAATCAGTTTGTGGACCCTGGAACCACCCGATATTCCTCAGTCTGGAGATGCTGTTTAAGGACTTTATCTTTGAGCAATTGTCCCTTAACTGAGACTTGAGAGGTGATTGCAAAGGCAGACGTTTAGGTCCAGGTCAGCCTCAGACTGAGTTCTCCTGACCTGCTTCTTTATGACAGCTTTCAAAATGTCTGTGAACTCAAGCAAGAAGCTTCCTTTTATCCAATCCTTATGGCCATTAATAGAACTACTCTAAGCTGGTATAAAATCAGAAATGTAGGTAATAGAAATAAAGTGTAATAGTACCCAGTCCAAATCGTACAAAAACAAAACTGTAATAAAAATCTGGGCTGTAGCTGTTAGTCAGATGGTGATATTTTGGAAGGAAGCCTTTCATGCCAGTGATGTTTCTGTAGAGATGTTCTTGCTGTTTGCAGCGTCAGTGCTCTCAGAGGTAATGTGTTCTCTGTTTGTCTTGTAGATGTTTTCCCCTCCTGTTAGCAGTGGAAAAAACGGACCCACCTCCCTGGGGAGCGGACATTTCTCCGGCTCAAGTACGTCACTTTACCAACCCCCTTCTTTTTCCTCGCCATCTTCCTCTTCTCCTACTTCCCTGTCAATTCTTTCCTGTTCCTCCTCCTCATTCCTCCTCTACACCTGCTGGCTGGATGAATATCCTGCGACGTTAGCGATGTTCTGCTCATGCAGATGCAGTTTGATGCTTTCTACTGTCTTGTTGTTTTAGAGCTGACCTCACATGCTTTTCATTTTCTTGCAAAAACAAGGCCGCATGCTTTGATTTTTAGTTTAGTCTTTAAAAAGTTGTATTGTGCAAATAGACATGAGAATAGAAACAAAAAGTCAATTTTCAGGGTTTTATTTTGAAAAGAAAGACTTTGTTGTTTGTGTTCAGACTGAACTTTGTTGGTTTTTACAGAACAAGCGTTTCATTTTCAAGGCTGACTGAGATCCCAAACTATTTTTAAGATTTTTTCTGTTATTTTTGCTCTCATACATGAAGTTAGTGTCTGAGCTGCTGGTGTTTGCTCCTGAAGGAGACTTCCTGTTTTTCTGATTTGCTGCTCTTATCCTTTCCTGCCTGTGTGTTACTGTGACATAACACTGCTGATTACCTTCATTGTTTGGCTTCAAAAGCAAAGGAACATGTTGTCATCGTTGAAAAGCGTTCTGGATTAATGCATACCTGCTCTAGGATTCTCTATTCACTGCATAGTTTTTACTTGCAGCTCATGTTATTTACTCTGCCGCTGCCCAATCAGCGTCAGGTTCTGACATCTGCAAAGAAGCTGGGTAAAAACATGCGGACTGCAGCGCTGTTATTATGGCTGTTAGTTCATTTGGTTTGTTTGTTAAAAACTGCTTTAAACGGTCTTGCTGGGAACGTTTGAGCGCAGCGCTAATCGAGCTGACCGCTCCGCTAATGCTGATGTTTCAGGGGTCTGAAGCTGAAACATGTCGGAAGCGCTGAGGCTGGTCTTCAAACATTATTAGCTGGTTTTATTGTTTCGATGTTGAAGGGATTGATTAACTATTTATGGACACAGCGATGGGAGACGCAGATGAATGGCACTAAGACAACGCTAACCTTAATGTCAGACCCAGTGGCGGCTGGTGGAGCTTCCTCCAGGGGGCGCTATAACTCCAGAACAGACGTAAACCAAAAAACAATCAAATGTATACTAAGGTATCGCAGCAGTATATTTACATGAATGATAACAACAAAAATCTACATTCTAAAATGTTCTGAAAGTGCTTTAAATCAGTCCTGGCTGCCTTCATCCATGCTGCTGGCTCTGGTTCTAATCTTCATCCTCTGACATGGGAGCTGAATGCTCGAGCCTCGTCTGCCTGGCTGTGTTTCCTGGACGGAGGCCGCCTGTGGAGCTGGTTGACAGCTGCCTTTTGTATCTATGCTTTTTTTTCTATGTCTTCTGTCTCCTTGAACCCCAGTGGGCCTCAGCAGATGGCCCGCTACACTGAGCCTGGTTCTGCTGGAGGTTTCTTCCTGTTCAAAGGGAGTTTTTCCTTCCACTGTCGCTACAAGCATGCTTAGTGTGAGGGATTGCTGAAGAGTCAATGAGTCGATGCAATCAGCTGGTTTTCCTTAGATAGAAAAAACTTTGAATCAATCTGACTGGATGACCCTGGAAAGTGACCTTGAGATGACGTGATGTGAATTGAATCTATAGAAATAAACTGAATAGAATTCTGACAAAGAAAAAAGGATCCAGGGAAAGTAGGGATAGAGCCTGTCATTAGCATGCAGTTAGCCTAGCCTTGTTGGGCAAATAACCTATAAACCTGTTTCTCCGCCTCACTTTCTAAAGGGTGGCAGGTGAGCTTCTGCTATTTACATGTTGATTTATGCTCAGTTTTGAAGCGTGGTCTGCTCTACACGCTGTGGGTCTAGAATACGACCAAAGCGTGTGAGGAATTGGGAAGGCGAGTTTAGTCCGACAACTGAGGGTCATGATGGCGAAAAATAGAGAAGATCCAGTTGGAAAAAGGGTCCTGGCGCGTTCCTCCGCGCATCTCGATCTTCTAGCTGGTTAAACTTCATGAGTTGTTTTCTGCATTTTCGGTCATAAAACAAAATAGCGAACGCCACTGGAGTGTCTCTGTGGAGGATACGGCTTTCTGTTCACGTGGCCACCCTACGCAGGAACGACCTGGTTTTGAAGTATAAATCGGCCTTATCAGTCGACTGTGAGGTCAGCGCTGTGGGGGGTCTGTAAATAAATCTGCTTCCAGCTCTGAGTGCAGGAGAGCTGCTCCCAGGATGCTCCTATCTTTGCACTGAAGAGGAGCTGCTCTGGAAAACTTTAACCAGAGATTTATGGAAATACGTCACCGATCGGACGACAAACCAAACGGCTTCACTCCTCATTAACCATTAAATATTTATCTAACATATAAAAAATATAATAATGACCAGTTTGAGCAGAGCTGGAACTGCACTGGATAAAATTAAATCTAGATAAGTAATTTATTCTTAAAATAAGTGTATTTGTTGTTGAATTCAGGAGATAACAGAGAGATTTTTCCAATGGAACAAAATAATTTACATTTACAATAAGAAAACACAATTTCAATGTCTTATTTCAAGTGCATATTATCTAATTATCTTATTTTAAGAGTAAAAAAACAACATTTCACTGGTAAAATATCTCACCTGCTCAAATTAAGGGTAAATAAACTTCATTTAAAACATTTTAACTTGTTTCTAGATCGTTTTTGTAGTGTGTCATACATAGGGGGTGTTTGGTTCAATGCATGCAAGCTGAAATCATGACCCGTCCACCACCGTGCTTCACAGCAGACCAGAGGCTTTTGTCCACCATGCCTCCATTAGAGATCATCTTTTATTTGTCCGATGATCTTCTTAGTGTGGATGGATGTCGGCTCTGCAGCCTCAGTGTCTCCCTGAACTCTGGGTTCTGTGACTGAGCTTGTGAATTCAGGGGGATCCGATGGTTGTTTACGTTCATTAGTCCCTGTTCTAATTGTCGCAGTAACATTTTAACCATATGTTAAACGGAGTCTTTTCATCAGTCAGATGTCGATGGATGATTAATAAATCTGCATCGTTCTGTTAATGGTTGCAGATTGAATGGATTAAAGCGGATCCTGTTGTTTTGTTGGATGCAGTCTGTCCCACGTCTCCTCCTCCTTCCTCATCGGTTCCTCCTCTGCATCAGACCAACGGTTCACATCATGTTTTAAAGTCTCAGCAGAAAAGAACCGAGTCGGTAAATTCGCTCAGACTCCTGAGATCTGCTTCTAAACGGCGCTCGGAAGCCATTTTGTTAGTTGGCTGGGAATCAGAGGGATGGCGAGGTATCGCCTCTGTTTACTGCTCCGTTGTGCGGTTGTTGTTGTTTGTGCTCGATGGTTGTGGGGAGGTTGTTTGCTCCCATGCAGCGCATGCAAATCGGAGGGAGGACGACAAATTTACGGATTTGGCAGCGCTGGTATTCCCTGAAACGCGGGATGGTGGCGCGGCCGCCGGGCCTGAGGTTTGTGCCTCCATAGGCGTCCTGATTCCAGCGATCTTCTTCTTCATTTAGATTCTTCTGTCACATGAACGCACATGCAGCCCGTTCTCCTCGTGCACACGTGTTCAGCGTGACCCCGCACACACATGCTCTGCCCACCCCCGCTGTGGCTTTCTGCAGGCCTCGGCATTTTGATGAGCCTGCTGCTGTTTGTGAATGCAGCTAATTAGAGCCCTATAGGCAGAAGTTTCCGACCAGCGGGGCGAGGCCAGAGGCTGGACCGGCCCAGAACAGACGCCGTCCTTCTCCCGCTTCATTTTGCTAATTCAAGCTTATTAACTTGGCTGGTTTATCTGTTTGTTAATAATCTATATTTGATATGGAAGTTACAGCATCTGAATAAAAACCTGGAAATAAACTCCAGAAATTAACCAATATTTTCAGGCATGAGAAAATGTAAATAACCTGCTTGGAAATCTGCATGTCAATAAATTAGAATATTAAAAAAAATGTAACTTAATGGAGTAAATCAGTTCAAAAAGGGAAGAAAAACTGAAAAAGTTGATTATAATTATCTACACGCTAATTAACAGCTAATTTATCAAAATAAACAGACTGGAAAAACTATCTTAAAATTAGTAGAAGCTTCAGTTTATTCAGCCTTAATATGATGATCTGCTAGGGACGATATTTACTGTTAAAACAAGGTATACTGATAATATGCACTTAGAATAAAACAAAGCAAGTGTTCTCTTTATTTTAAATGTAAATTGTTTTGTTCCATTGGCAAAGTGTCTCTATGGAAGAGGATTAGGGCCTCTGGAAAAAACAAAAAAGATAACGGATTTTTTAAATTATATTTCAATTTAGTATGGGAAAAAGTCAGAATTCTGACTTTTTTCTCTGAATTCTGATTTTTAATCTCAGAATTCTGACTTTAATCTCAGAATTCTGACTTTCTTCTCAGAATTCTGATTTTAATCTCAGAATTCTGACTTTAATCTCAGAATTCTGATTTTAATCTCAAATTCTGACTTTAATCTCAGAATTCTGACTTTCTTTCCTCAGAATTCTGATTTAATCTCAGAATTCTGACTTTAATCTCAGAATTCTGAGTTTTAATCTCAGAATTTGACTTTAATCTCAGATTCTGACTTTTTTCCTCAGAATAGACCTTTTTCACACTTCCGGGTTTTAAAGCGGATGTGGGGTTTTGACAACTTCCGGTGGCTATAGCGTTAGCATAAAAGTCTAATGGCTCAGTCTCGGCGTAGTTGTTTTTGTTCTGTACCTGGTTGTTCATGTGGGGCAGCAAACAGCCATATCTGTCCTATCATGCATTCCCACAGATTATGTTGCAACCGCAACAGAAACATAAAACAAATAGTAACAACTGAACAGGAAAATGTTAGAATAAGCTCTAAGTAGTCCAGAAGTCGTACGTGAAAGTTCTTCAGCCGTCAAACATGAACAGGAACTCGAACCAACGAACAAGAGCCAACCGGCTTTCTGACTGTTTCAAACCTGCAGCTTGTGCGGTTCCTCATTTTTCTTCATGGATCTGAAGCATCTAGCTCTGACAACTACCTGTCCCTCGACAATATTTGACACTACAGGCATGCAGAAGTAAAGCATAGTTTCAACATCAAGCATCATCTAGAATCTCAGAACTAACATAACATTCTAGCATGCTGTTTTTCACAAACTGTAGTGGCAAACAAATTTCAGAATGTCAAAATATAACTGAAAAGTTTAAACTATGTCCGTCTCCAATATTCCACATAATTTAGATACTAAGTTAGGCTTCATTACGATGTTTGTGTAGCTCATATCTTGCAGCTAGCGGTTAGCTCGCTAAGCTACGTCTTTTCTTACCTTGATAGCTGTGGATATATTCTTCGTGGAAGAACTTGTATCCTTTCACAGATTTGTTGGTGGGGGAATTCGCCGCAGCGATTTCCTCCGCATCCGCGAAAGAAAGTGTTGGCAAACTAAGTAAGGATGACGAAAAGCACCGGAGGAGAGACATTTTTCAGAGTAAAACAGGAAGTGCTCCAGCCCTTTTAGACGCAGCTTCCGGTTGTCGTGAAAAAAGGTCTATTCTGATTTTAATCTCCAGAATGACATAAAATGACCAGAATTAGGCAACTTTTTACGTGCCGGAGGGGTCCCCATTAATGGAGAGGAGCAGAATGGTCATTAAAACAAGAGAGCTAGTCTCTAAAACAGACATGGCTTCGATGCTAACATGTTTGTTAGCTGTCAGAATTCTGAAAAAGTCAGGAATTCTGAGATCAAAAGTCAGAATTTTGAGATTAAAGTCAGAATTTCCACTTTTTTCCTATATTAAACTGAAATAAAATTCAAAAATCCAGTTAACTTTTTTTTTTCTTCAGTGGCCTTAATCCTAAACCTGACGTGAGTCCTAACACTCATTCTAGTCAGAATGGGTCTGATGCTGCTCCACCAGAGCTGTGATTATGGAGGCGTGTTTGAAACGAACCAGGAAAAAAATGCCTCTGCACTCAATTGGGATAGACCTACAACCAATAAGAGCAGCGGAGTGCGTGGCGGTATGTTAAGCCCCACGCATGGTTATTTGTCACAAAAATCCAAAAGCGTGCAGTTGCACGCCTAGAATAAGAAGATGAGCGCGATAAGGTTTCTCTGTTCCTCTTTTAAAATTAATTTGCTGTCGATATCTTCTAGAACAGACCTAATAGCAGAATCTACTCACCTCAACTCTCCAGCGTGCAGCCATTGTTGTTGTCACCTAAACGCGCTTTGGTCACGTGGTTGATTACGTGACTGTTGGTCATCTGTCCATCATGGTATAAAGCCGCCCTGACAATTGATTGGATAAACTGACAGTGGAGGCGATAATACTCAAGGCTACTATGGAGCAGAGCCAGAGCCGAACTTCCCCGACCTCAAACTTTGTGGGCGGGACTAAGTTCAGAATGGCACCCAGTCTACCTAATCCTCTTCCGTATGTCCCACTTACCTCCTCAATTCAAGAAAAAAGGACTAATTTTAGATCCCTGCAAAAAACGATCCAGAAATAATAGTTTAAATCAAGTGTATTTAACCTTAGTTTGTAATTAAATAAGATGAATTGCCAATGAAATGAGTTTTTTTACTATTAAAATAAGGTAATTAGATAATATGAACTTGACAATGCAATTATTTTTTCTTTTTTGAAATGTAAATTGTCTTGTTCCATTGGCAAAGTGTCTTCAGTCCCCAAATAAGAAGAAATGCACTTATTTTATGAAGAAATAACTTATTTAGATCTACTATTTACTTTTGCACTGAAGGCTTTATGAAATTAGATTATTTTAGACTTGGACTCAGCTTTATTAATCCCTTGAGATTAGTCCTTCAGGGAAATTCTGGTTCCAGTAGCTTATATAGAGTACAAAGAAAAAAGCAATAAAAAAGCTGTAATGTCCTGAAATATGTTTCCCTTAAATATAAAAATATGTAGACAGTAGAGATCTAAGGAAATGCCACGCAGTAGTTGGCATGTGTTATCGCACAATGAGAGAGAAGACTATTGCACACGACTGACAATAGGTGATTGTAGATATATAGGTAAATACAAATAAGAAATATGCAAAATAGAGCTATAATCAGAAGGTCAAAGTTCAGCTCTGGGAGAAGGTTGAATATGTGCTTAATAAGACTCCACACAGTATGTTATATGTGAAAAGGAAAACAGATTTACAAATTTACAATTGTAAAGAATAAGGTTAGACAGTCAGTTCTATTCTCTTTTTTATGAACAAAGTCTATAAAGGACTTAATCCATGCGTGTTCTGCAGTCTCCACTTCCTATAGCTCCACAAGGCCGCGGAATGGTCCCCGAAGTTTGGTTGTGAGAAGTGATCAATGATTATTGTAATGTTGGTATATAGATGAGTGTGGGTTAGGGGAAGTAAGCCACAGTGTCTCCTACCGCACTGACGGACATTATTGCCGGGCTACAGGCACTGACGGACGTTGTTGCCGGGCTACAGGCACTGACGGATGTTGTTGCCGGGCTACAGGCACTGACGGATGTTGTTGCCGGGCTACAGGCACTGACGGATGTTGTTGCCGGGCTACAGGCACTGACGGATGTTGTTGCCGGGCTACAGGCACTGGCGGACATTGTTGCCGGGCTACAGCACTGACGGACGTTATTGCCGGGCTACAGGCACTGGCGGACATTGTTGCCGGGCTACAGGCACTGATGGATGTTGTTGCGGGCTACAGAGCACTGGCGGAAGTTATTGCGGGCTACAGGCACTGACGGATGTTGTTGCCGGGCTACA
>JAGKQL010000065.1:7817140-7835587 GCA_018398635.1 Cyprinodon brontotheroides | reverse complement strand
GGGGTTCAAGGAGACAGAAGCAGACATAGAAAAAGAAGCATAGATATGAGTGTTTTTTAATGAAGAGTAGTTTTGCTCGTGCACGCTCTCACATGCGTTTAAAAGGCGTTTCCTCTCTGGAGGCGGTACAGGGTTGGCTTTACAAAAATTTGTGAAAATTCTCCACTATAGCTTAGATGGAAAGCTGTTAGCTGAAACTAGTTCCTGTTCCTTACAGAGCTGCTATCTGGCTCTGATTAGCTAACGGCTAAGCTTCATTTTGCTCTGAATGCGTCTAGCCTTGACTTCTGCTAGCAGTGTGGCTAACGCTGGTCGATGCTAAATAGCTGTTCTTATACAGCACTATTTCACACTCACACACTGATGGTGGTAAACACCACAGACATAGATGGACCCCGCCTTGTCGGGTGATAGATGTGCCGACAGAGCGGCCATCTTGGGTCAGACCCACCAGATTAACTCTCAGCCGATTTCCAGATAAACTGTCTGACTGAAAACGAGAATATTTCCCGGGTTACGTGGAAACAACCGATTTTCTAATTTAATAAATCATTTTGATTTTGTTTTTAAAGTTAGAAAACTCCCAGAGGTGCCTCTCAGGATGCCTGACTTTTATTCCACCTATCAGCGCACAGATGAAAGGAGACTAGAAGCTAGATCCAGTGGGATTACCGCTGATTAGGAAGATTTTATGCCAGATTATCTTCATGTTTCACAGTTGGTGGTGGTGGCCTGGTGGTTAGGGTGTAGAGCTACGATACCAGAGCTTCTGAGTTCAAAACCAACTCCCACAGCCTGCCTCTCTGGGTCCCTGAGCCAGACCCTGAACCCCCCACTGCTCCCTGGGCGCCGCACGTATATATGTGTGTATATATATATATGTATGACTTACAGTTTGAAAAATAGTTTAAGAAGAAGTTTAGACAAACTTAAATTTTCTATTCACTACGATTTAATAAGAAAATAAATTAAATCAATATTAATAAAAATAATAAATAATTTCTTCTTTGTTAGACTCTAGTTTTTATTTTTTTTCTAATTCAAATACAATTGAAAATATTGAGCTTCAATCTGTAAATCCTGCTGAAATATTTCTTTCAATCCTTCAGCAAAGTTTCTATTAATTTCTGGTCCAAAAACTATTTTTAAAACTTGAGACATTTTTAGTTTCTATTCTGTGAATCAGAAACAGTGAAAACAGGATTAATCTCCTAAAGGAGCCGATCAGCCGTCGCTAAGAAGGTAAAACTTATCAGCAGTTTCCAGGTAGAAACTGACCCCAGAAAATCAGGTAAACACTGAAACTTTGTTTCTCCTGCATTTAATTAATAAAACGGGTTAAATCGTCTCATGTTTGAAATTTCCTTAAACTGTTTGAAATTTAAAGTCCTGCTTAATTCTTTAGAGACCATAAACCTTCAATCCAAGGAATATTTTAGGGTTTAAAACCTTAAAGCAAATAAAAGAAAACAGTTGATGAATAAAAACATCTTAGCTTCTGTTTGGTTCAGATTCCTGCAGGAAACCTTTAAATTTATTTCATTTCCTAAAGTTACTCATCTCTGCAGACTTTAAAGCGTTTCCTTCTGTTTTAGTTTTACTACGGATCCTTTTAGTGTTTGAAATAAAGCTTGATTGATTTAAAGTGATTATAAAACAGTTTGATTGGTCGGTTTAACTGGAAACCCAAAGATAAATGAAGCTCAATCAGCTGAAAACAGGAAATGACCTCAGATTAAAGATCCAGTGGAACCAGAGAACCTCGTTAGTGAATCAATTAAAGATCAAACTCATGCTGAATCATTACGTTATAAAGTAAATAGATCTGCAACTAACGATTAATTTGCAAATCGATTCATCTGTCGATTATTTTCTAGATTAATAATCTGATAGCGGTTCCTAAAAGAAGATTGTTTATGAAATTTAACCAGATTAAAGTAAGATGAGTTCTGATTATAGAGCAGATTAACAGATAAAAAAAAATAATCTTAAATATAAAATGTTTACATATTTTTTTTTACAATTTTAGGATAAATGCTGCTTTAAGTGAGTCTCTCTGTCAGCTAAAGGCTGATTAATTGATTACTAAATTAGTTGATTTGATTGAATCCTGGATTTAGCCCTAAAAGTCAGATTATCCTAGATTGTAGTTTCCTAGATTAGAAAATCCCAGTTTTCTCTTTCCTTCAGACGGAGAGTTTTAGGTGGGAATTAAACAGGTAAACTTCCTTCTCATTAAAGTCCACAAATGAAAATGGTTTTATCCTAAAATATTTAACGGTTAGATGAATGTTCATAACGGATCTCTGCGGCCATTAAGCTCTAATTGCTCTGTAATGTAGAAAAGCGTGCAGTAGAAGTTGAATGACGGTTTTTATCGACTGATTTTTCACCCGCGGCCTCAGATCTACAGCAGGGGAGGATCAACGGCTCCGAGGGCTGGGAGACGACCTTGTTGACGAGGACGGGGGGGGGGGAGGACTGGGGGGCTGGGAGGCGGGGGGGAGGCTGGGGGGGCTGGGGGGAGGTAGTGGTTGGAAGGACAAACCTAGAATGTGAGAAAGAGATTTTTAACACCAGGCGGATGTAATTTTTCACAGGTTACTTTGATCCATATTCATCCCAGCCCTCCCCCCCAGCGTTTAACTAGAAACAAAATATAACTTTAGTTTAGTTTAGCTTTTTCCATCATGTGGCTTATTTTAAATTAAAGCTGCAACATTTGGCTCTGGGAAAATAAAGCCCACCTGCTGTGCAGGTCGTTAAATGAATATGATAAATTTACCACATTGTGGAGAGAAGTTTATATTCGGTGTGTTTTCGGTCGGCTGGTATCTAACTGTGAACTAACTGTTAGAAAGCTGCAGAGGTCCGAGTCCAAGACGAGTCCGATCCATTTCCACTCGGAGGCCTTCCAGGTTCTTTGTGCATTACGCAAACTAACTGGTGATCTTTATGGGACCATTGATGTAGATCTATGCCAACCAGAGTAGAAGCTGTGATTGTCCTGCCTGCTCCTCCTGAGGAGATCTTCAGTGGAACAGACTCGGGTCCCCCGGGTCCCGGTGAGGCGAGCCTCTCGGTTCTGGTGTGGGGCGCCCTGAGCGTGCGAGGCGTGACCCGCTGCAGGGACAGTGGTGAGTTTAACTGGTGACATGCAGGTGTGCTAACCAATAGGAACATCTGGTTGCAGTAGCCATGTTTTAACCAATAGAGGGCAGAAATAAGCTGGATTTCAGACAAATATTTCTGAACTTTGGTTCCTGTTTAAGATGAGCGTGGAGGGGAAGACGGACTCTGAAAATTAACTTTTATTCTTTAACTTTTCTTGGAGGACGAATTCTTCTCTGGACCAAAAAGTTTACTTTCAAAATCTGGTGAAATGTCATCGTTCTGTTACAAACTCTCGTGATATTTTGCAAATTCTTGTGAGATTTTGTTAGTAAAATAGATCGATACCGGCCAATATATCAACATATAAAAAATATGGCAACATTTGGTGAATTTTTGGGATTCCAGAAGCATAACGATGACATATAGCAATATTTCATTAGTAAAAGAGATTGATATGGTGTTTTTAAATGGCAATATATCAGCATAGGAAGATATTGGGATATATTTTAATGGATCAATATTTTTCCCTCGTCCTTTAGAAGTTTTTAAGTCTGTAAAAAGACGCTTTTGAGGAAGAAGAAGAAGTAGTATTTATTTTTTTTTTAGACTTTAGAAACCTCAGAAGCTGATCAAATATCGGTTAAATATCGGTGGGTGGCCGATGTCCGATATTCAGTTTTAAGGCCGATACCGATAGGGGCGATTATATCGATGCATCTCTAATAATCAAAAGGATCAAGAGTTATTCCACCTTTCTGATTCCTGATCCTCCACGGACGGGTTGGTCGTTGGATCGCCAACTTGAAGAGGGAGGAGAAAAAACCCGTAATCATATCATTTATTGAACAGAATGTAATCATTTCATATTTAAAGGACTTTTTCAATCAGAGCGGATTTTTCCTTTAAATCCTCCTGCAGATGTCTGGATGAGTCTTTAATAGAAGCCGCTGACGTACACGTCTCGCTTCTCTTCATGCAGCATCTGAATAAACATCTCTAGATAGATCTAGCATGTTTAGGCTTAATAGAAGTTTTTCACAGATTCCCAACCAGAATGTTCTGAGAAAATCCTCAGCAGCGTGTTGGAAGTTCTGTGCTGTTTAGGAACAGTGTGTAACAGGAGGAGGCTGCTGGGGGGGGGCCTGTCAGGACCTGATTGCTGCAGCTCTCAGCAGCTGCCTGCCGGAGCGACGCTGTCCAAAGCAAACGCTTTGAACATTTATCATTAGTTAGAGGATCCTCCATGGATGCTACGTCCTGCTAATGCTAGCACAGTCTTCGCTTGTCAACAAGTGCTAATAGAGCCGGAGAATGTCAGCACGCCGCGCCGCGCCGCGCTGCTCTCTATGTGTGTGTTTGTCTCTGCAGCTTTGCACCCATGCAGACATGCTAACTTGTTAGCGGCTTCTCACTCCTTGTTTCCAGAAAGGGAGGTGGCATCCAGGTGGCAGCTCACGATGCTCCTCTCCCCAGTCGCCGTTTACGGTCGCCGTTGGTAACCACCTCATCATGAGAAAAGAGAAACAACAGGGAACCTTCAGGCTACAAATAGCCCTCACAGCTTAGCGTCTCTGTCATTTAGCATGTGCTAAGTGTTGATTTCATCACTTTATTTAACCTGCGCATCATAAACAAGTTCTATCAATTTATCCGTTTAATTCACATTTTATAGTCCACTTATTTCTGCAAAATTAAAACCTGCAGCAGTTTCCTCCTTTTGGGAAAAGAAGTAATGAATTTATTTTTAAGCCACAAGTTTAAAGATCTGATTTATATTAAACCTCATGTTTTTTCTTTTTAATGGATATAAATAGATTTAAATCAAACTTAAATAGACCAGAGGAGGCAGATGGAGACGACAGGAAATAGTAAATAAATAAAGAGGAACACATGAACTTTGCAGATTTAATGAGCATCAGAATAAAAACGCTGTTAGAAAGATGGAGGTTCTGACTGATGGATCAGATAACGATGCAGCGTATTTACCTCCGAAAAAAAACAAACCATGAGAAGATTCCTCCAAATATGAAAAACACAAATTCCCAAAGGAATATAGATGGGCGCCAAGTCAGCAGGTGGCGATGATGTCACCAACAGCTGGTTGTCAGATAGGAGGAATAAACCAGTCCGCTGATTGGCTGTAGGTCAGAGAAGTTTCTGCAACATTCAGGGAGAAACGCTGGAAAAATAACCGAGAAAAACGTTTGAATATCGTCCTCCAGCGGCGCAGCAGAGATGGCCGAAGGAAATGACACCGTAAATAATTACTGGGAGAAAGAAAAACAAACACATTAGTTTCACTTTCACTTATTATCACTCAGGCTGTGTGCTTGTGTAACGTTGGTGAATTAAGAAGGCTCTGATGGCCGATACCGCCGTCCGCACGCCGCACGCCTCACTTTGATGATCAATTATTGAAGGAAATGAATTTGATTTCTGCTCCTTAAGCTTTTCTTCTGATTAAAGATTAAATCATTCCTGCTTATTTTAGGAAGCTGGTTCTGTTGGTCCAGATTCTTCTTCTTACTAACATTCCTTCCAGAGGAATAAAATATTAAAAAGCACCAGGGTTAGTTTAAGGGTTAGGCCTCCCCACGGCGTCCGGTTGGTGCTCCATTGGCGTCCGGTTGGTGCTCCATTGGCGTCCGGTTGGTGCTCCATTGGCGTCCCATTGGTGCTCCATTGGCGTCCCGTTGGTGCTCCATTGGCGTCCCGTTGGGTTTTCGGTTTTTGTTCAGTTGGTGTTTAGTTGGTGTCCAATTGGTTTGCGGTTGACATCTGCTATGTTTCTGGTTGCCGTCCGGTCGGTGTTTGGTTTAAATTCAGTTGGCGATTGGATGGCGTTTAGTTGGAGATTGGTTGCAAGAGATCGGCTTCACTTGGTGTTTGTTTGGCGTCGATAGCATTGGAGCTAGCCTGGTGAGACCATCCTGATCACTCGCGATCTTTCATAGGTTTCACTCTCGCAGATCAGTCTGCAGACTCTCTGTTAAAGAAAATTTGGAGCCGCTCACCAAACGAACGTCCAATCAGCGTTGGCTTTGAAGGCAGGTTGAGGTGTGACGCAGCGAGAAGCGCCACAGTTCAGTCTAAAGAACATGGCGTTCTGGGCCATGAAACTAAGCGTTAGCGTGGCTATCCGAGCAAGTTTTATGGGAATTACAGAGTATTTCTTCACTGAAAGAAGAGCAAAACACTGCTCTGGAGGCTTTTCTCCAGAGGAAAAAGATGTTTTTGCTCTCCTCGACTGGTTTCAGCAAGAGTTTGATCTATCAATGGTGGCTCCTCTTCGGCGTCGCTCTGTTAGTACGAAATGGCCATATGCTTCGCTGATCTGATTGGTTTATTTGGCCCGTCTATCACCAACATCGATAGGCCAATCAGCTAACCAGTATTTTCACCCCTTCCCAAAATGACTTCAACGGAAGGTTTCAAGCAGATGAATATGCGGAGGAAATCCATCTGGAGGAGTCAGGTTACATTGAATCTCCTCAACCAGTTAAATCCGACTCCAGTCGTAAAACGTTCTACTTTCTACTGAGGCTCATTAATCCGAATAAAATAAAAACCAGATATTAAACATTTGATCAGTCCCACATTTCTGTACTAGAATTTTCTCTGCTATTGGTTTGTCGTAATATTTTGATGTTAGATGTCGTGTTTTCGTTGCCTGTGAGGAAAAAATCCTCCTAATGAACGGGAATAAAAACACCAATCTGGTCGGATTAATCTGGAAAATGCGTTTCACTTTATTATTGATTTATTATCAATAATCTATTTTATAGAAATGGCTGCGCTGTGGCCGCTGTAGGTGAATGCTAATGATTAGCATGTTAGCCGGACGTTAGTAGTTCAGAAGTTTTTATTTTGCTTGTTAAATGTGAAACAAAAATATTTTTATTTCATGTTTTTCTGGGTTATTTTTTATGATAAAATCTTTATCTGAATTTTCCGGAGGAAAAAAATCATAAATAGTTTATTAAGTAATTAATGGAAATGACTCTTAGTTTTCAATCTTTGAGTTTTTGGAAACAGATTTGAACGTTTCAGTTTTGTCTTATTTTAACACTTAATAACTGTTTAAAGTTTTAGTTGAGATCTAATTTCTTTTTTAATGTTTTTAATTTTATCGGACCATTTAGTGCAAACATCAGCAGCTAGCTGAGGCGCTGAAATGATGGACCGATGATGATGCTGATGGATCTTCTTTCTTTTTTGCGTTTTTACGTAAAGAATGTCGGAGCTTTAACGTCGTTTCATCAGCGCTGCGACTGATTTCCCAGAAAAAAGTTTCATTTTCCAGCTAATATTACCACAGCGGAGCAGCATTCAGCCATTTTCACTTCCCCAGCGCCAGCAGCCAGCAGGAGCTGGTCTGCAGGCCGTTTCCTGTGCAGGTGCAGGTGGTTGAAGTGTGAGTGAGCGGCTCTTTATTTATATCCTGTCCGACCGCATGATGCTTACGTTTAGCTGCGTCTGTCTCTGAGGAATCATTTCTACTGATGATTCAGATCAGATTCCTCTCATTGCTGTACGGTAGATACCAGCAGCCGGGGAGGGGGCTATAAATTAAAATATCAGACCTAAACCAAAAACTAAACCTAATTATCACACCAGTATGTTTAATGAATCCCAACAACTAAAAACATAATTTCATTTCCAGCTTCACTTTCTGTCCATAAATCTTTTCCTTCTGAGGCTTTGAAGGTTAATCTGTGTTTTTTCCAACATTGAATCACAAACCTAAAAAAATTATCTAACAGTTTAATAATGTAGAAGCTATTAGTCAGCTTTAGATTTTTATAGATGTTTTTAGATGTTTATTTAACAGCAACTATGCAAATAATGCAAACAAAGATGTAGAAAAAATAGACTAGATTCTATTATTTTCCATGTGAATCCAGGATTGTTCATTCTTCTTTGCCTTTTTTATAAAGTTCTTTAAATCAGTCCTAGCTGCCTTCATCCAGGCTGGATCAGATCCTGATGTTTGAAAAAGAGGCAGGATAAAAGTTTACTGCACGCAGTTAGCCTCTCTGCACACAGTTAGCCTACTGCACGCAGTTAGCCTACTGCATGCAGTTAGCCTCTCTGCACACAGTTAGCCTACTGCACGCAGTTAGCCTACTGCATGCAGTTAGCCTCAGCTGCACACAGTTAGCCTACTGCACGCAGTTAGCCTACTGCACTGCAGTTAGCCTCTCTGCACACAGTTAGCCTACTGCACGCAGTTAGCCTACTGCATGCAGTTAGCCTCTCTGCACACAGTTAGCCTCGCTGCACGCAGTTAGCCTACTGCATGCAGTTAGCCTCTCTGCACACAGTTAGCCTACTGCACGCAGTTAGCCTACTGCACTGCAGTTAGCCTCTCTGCACACAGTTAGCCTCGCTGCACGCAGTTAGCCTCGCTGCACGCAGTTAGCCTACTGCACGCAGTTAGCCTCGCTGCACGCAGTTAGCCTACTGCACGCAGTTAGCCTCCCTGCACGCAGTTAGCCTCCCTGCACGCAGTTAGCCTCTACTGCACGCCCCAGTTAGCCTACTGCACGCAGTTAGCCTTGCTGCACGCAGTTAGCCTCGCTGCACGCAGTTAGCCTCGCTGCACGCAGTTAGCCTCGCTGCATGCAGTTAGCCTCTCTGCACGCAGTTAGCCTACTGCACGCAGTTAGCCTTGCTGCATGCAGTTAGCCTACTGCACGCAGTTAGCCTTGCTGCATGCAGTTAGCCTACTGCACGCACGAGTTAGCCTTGCTGCACGCAGTTAGCCTACTGCACGCAGTTAGCCTTGCTGCACGCAGTTAGCCTCGCTGCACGTAGTTAGCCTACTGCACGCAGTTAGCCTCGCTGCACGCAGTTAGCCTCTCTGCAGCATTAGCGTGCAGTTAGCCTACTGCACGCAGTTAGCCTCGCTGCACGCAGTTAGCCTCGCTGCATGCAGTTAGCCGCTGCATAAGTTAGCCTTGCTGCATGCAGTCAGCCTCACTGCACGCAGTTAGCCTTGCTGCACGCAGTTAGCCTCGCTGCACGCAGTTAGCCTAGCCTTGGAGCTAAACCAGGTCGTGGTTGTTTCTCCATTTCTCTCTCTCTCTCCTGCCGGTTGGTCCAACTCACTGCTGATTAGAACTATTTGGTTCTTCTCTGTGTTACAATCTGGAAAAATGGGAAAGTTTTCTATTCAAACATTAGATGATTTTATGATCAACCCAGAACCAAACTTTAGGTTTTCTTTGCAGCTCCCTCGCCTTTTGTTTGGTGTGTTTATGTTTTTTAGTTCGGTTGATAAAGATGTTAGTCACATTTTCCAGCTTTTTCATTCTGGAGGAAAACCTCGACGTTTCCTCCAAAGCATCAGCGGGAAGAGCGTGACTGGAGGACATGAGGAGGAACTGATAGGACTCGAACCCCTCCGGCTTGGCGCTCAGCCATGTTTACACTTAACGACAGGATGCCATGAAAGAGCGAGGAGAGGCGGAAGATAAAAGGGAAGAAGAAAGGAAGTAAAGAGGAGGGGAGGGAGAAAGGGGAGTGGAGGGAGGGAGGGAGGGAGGGAGGGAGGAGCACGGTGAGCAGGAGGAGAAGAAAGGAGAGAGGAGGAATAAAGGAGGTTGTTTCTTGTGGTAATAAAGTCAGATAAAGGTTTAATATCAGATGCATCTCTGACCTTTAAGCTAATGCTAACATTTCCAGACTTTTTATTTCTTACAAGTAAAATAAGATAAACAGTTTTGAGCATTTTAAGCTACTTTGGTCGAATTTAGTGTTCCTCTGAAATAGTCATTAAAACTAACTTTAACTGTTATGAAGTATTTTGGTGAAGATTCTCAGTCATCCAGGTCATAATTACTACCAAAAAATCAATCCTCTGGACTTTGCTTCCAAGTTTGAAGACGTTTCCTGACCTGTTGGCATTACATACTCTGATTGGCTCAGAGTGGGAGGTCCTGCTCAGTAATCTGCACAGAGTGTGAATGATGTAACATGGTTGACTGCAGCTCCACTTTGCAAGGTGTGCGCTGATGCATGTCTGTGTACTGTAGGTCTACGGTAAATCCCCTGCCTGGAGGTGGAAGTCTGCAGAATCACTCATCCCTTTGGCTCAGCTGCCGGACGCTATGAGATCTACTCTAGTTTTCTTCTTCTCTGAACGCCCGAAAAAAAACAAAAACAGTTGGTTTTATTTTTCTTAAACTCAGAGGGTTAGCAAACACCTAGGCTCCAGGTGGGAGTTATTAACGTATTATGGTATAAAAGGTACGTTCGCGATATAGCACCCTCTGGGAGCCAGGGGAGATAATATGTTTATGCTCAGTTTATAGTTTCAATTAACATGGGTCATCCTTGCGTCACTTTCAGCTCACAGGATCGCCCAGTCAGATTGATTCAAAAGTTTCTTCCCTTTGTATCTATGCTTTTCTATGTTGCCCGCTTCGTCTCCTTGAACCCCAGGGCCTCAGCAGATGGCCGGCCACACTGAGCCTGGTTCTGCTGGAGGTTTCCTTCCCCTTAAAAGGGAAGGAGCTTCTTCCTCCACTGTCACAAGCATGCTTAGTGCGAGGGATTTTCGAAGAGTCAATGAGTCGATGCAATCAGCTGGTTTTCCTTGGGGATAGAAAACTTTGAATCAATCTTGACTGGATGATCTTTGGTAAACTTGGACCTATAAAGTGACCTGAGATGACATGCTGTGAATTGGAGTTAAAATAAATAAACTGAATAGAATTTTGAAATCAGCTTTACTATTTTAAGTTAAGTTTTACTTGTCTTGCTTTTTTCTCCAAAAAAGAACAAAAAACTTGTAATATAATATTTTAAATATCAGTAAAATAAATATTTCCTTGAACGTGGCTAATCTCACCTATGCTACTCCACAAGTGTTAAGCTAGGTGTCTAACAGCGTAATCGGAAAAAACTATCAATAAAAAAAACTAATAGCGACATCACTGCAATAACTTCACAGCCAGCTTTAACTTTAACTTTTACGGTTTGCTTTTCTTTAGCAGCTAAACAAACATTAAATGTAAAGATGGAGCTACGGCTAGCAGCTGCTATTAATCTCTTTACTCTTATCAATCTATAAATGAATAAATTTTTCTGATATAAGCGGCTGAACATTTTATTGAGCTACGCTATGCTAGGCTAATAAACTCTGCTTAAACTATTAGCTTGTTAGAAATTTCCCAACTATAATTAAATGTTCCATAATTATGATTCAGTATTAAGGCCAGGTTAGAGATTTTATTATTTTATTTCAAATAAAGTCATAATATAATGAGAATAAAGTTGAACAATAAAAACAACATGTTTTAGAAAGAAAGCTTCTCGGCTCTGCACCAGCAGATGATGTCAGACCAGCTCCACCAATCAGCAACCAGAGTCCACTTTGACTTCCTGCCCAGTTTGATGCTGCTGCTGAAAGATTTCCTTATTAGTCAAAACCGATGCTAAAATTGTAGAACTTCCCATGATGCTCCACATTCCTCATTTTAGGGAAGCAAAAGGATTCTGGGAAGAAGTTGGAATAAAATATAACTTTATTCTCATAATATTTCAAACTTATTCCTGAAAAGAAATCTCTAGTCTGGCCCTAATAAACTGGAAATAAAACATTTACAGAGTGAAATTTCTTTTGTTTCACACTTGTGTAAACAAAATTTATCACAAAAATTCACGCTAAAAGTGTAATTCATACATAATAGCCGCTGCCCCACCCCACTATTTACTCATGGTTCAATGCTGTGCTAGTTTTAGCATTTCCTGTGACAGTGAATGATCACGGTGTAAAGCATTACAGCTATTTAAAAGCAAACGATAGTAGTCAGGCCAGTCTGTGCTAAACCAATGTAGATTCGCTCCTGCGTTTTTGATTTTAAATCCAAACACATACTTCTGTGAAAATGTTCAATTAGAAAACAACTTTAAGTTTCAGCACTTTTCCGCCTTTCCAAAGTAGCAGTGATCCAAGAAGCTCCAGTTATCCACCTGCTTCCAGCCGCTGCTGGATATAGGAACCGTGCCTGCTACTGTTGAATTAAAAAGGGGAAAATAGAGAAAAATCTGTTTTATTTTTTCTCAAGCTACTAAAACACAGATGTCCTTTGTGCAATTCTCTGCATGTTTAACACAGCACCGCTGCTTCCTGATTTACTTTCCTCCATCTTTCCACTTGTTGAGAAACCACTCTGCTCCTCCTCATCCAACCCGCTGGACTTTCTCCCAGTTTGCAGAAATCTCTCTGCTTCTTCTCTTCCTGTGTGATTAAACTCGCTCATATCTCTGATTGCATGAGCGGTGGGCTGGCAGGTGTCTATATGATAGAGTTTTACAAAGCCAAACACAAAAACCTCCGCTGAGAGGAAGGAAGCTTAATTGAATTGTCAAACATGAATCTACCCAGAGACTCAGTCTGACAAAAACTCATCCAGAAAAAAAACCTTTTCTGTTTCAATATCAGAGCGTCTGACTGCTTCATTCTCTGCCAACCTGTCTGCCTTCCTGTTCTCTGCCAACCTGTCTGCCTTCCTGTTCTCTGCCAACCTGTCTGCCTTCCTGTTCTCTACCAACCTGTCTGCCTTCCTGCTGCTCGCCGCTTCGAGCAGGAAATCCAGGTGAAAGGGAACAGAAACAAGGTGTAATGCAGAATGTCTCTAAATCCTCTCAGGTCACTTCCTGTCATGATTGCTAAGAGGAAGTTAGACTAAACTCAAGACTAAACTTAATTCAGGACCTTAGCTTTAATGGGAGGAGAAGATTCCAGATGTTTCCAACATCAGGATGATCAATAGATGGATCAGAGCAGAGATACAGGGTTAGGGTTAGGGTTGATGGATGATGGATGATGGATGGATGATGGATGATGGATGGATGGATGTTTCAGCGAAGGTTCTGGTCTTTGGGTTTTAGATCCTGGTTTCTGTCTCTGATCTTTATTTCTGGTCTCATGATTTTAGTTCAGACCCACATGCAGAGAAACCAATTCAGAGAGACCAGAGGAAGGTTTAACAGGTTTATTTAGGAGATTGTGAAGAATCCAGTGTTGCTCTGAACGCTGCTCAACCGGAACTGAAAGGTGAGGGGAAGACACTTAGCGCTTAGTTCAGGCTCAGTAGGAAATTTAAATCTTGCACTTGTAGAGAAGGATTTAGTAGTTAACTCATGTTTCCAGAGAAGTTGCTGACTCTTAGAATCCAGTCTGCGTGTGGAAGTTCCAGTGTTTGTCTGGTTCGGTGGGGGCGGACAGGGTTTACCCAGAATGTGGTTGTTTTGGTTGGCGAACGGAGAACCTGGACTGCCACTCAGATTTCCTGCGGTACTTGAACGGGTCGTAGTGGAGATGAATCCCTCACTCAGTGTGAAGCTCAAATGATCTCTTGAGGGAAAATGGATTCAAACCTCCAGTTTGATCCTCAACTCAGTTTGAAGCTCAGATGATCCTTCCAGGGAGAGAAGGTCCAAAACATCCAGTTTGCAGGATGACTTCCCAAAGCTGGCAAACACTCTGGCGCCGAGGTAGTGTCAGTCAGCAGCTTAAGAGCTCCGCTAATGAGGTAACCATCAACAGGTGTGTGAGGAGGCGGACCAGAACCAGAAGCCTCCTGGTGGAGGAAGGGAGACAAACACAGGAATCCTGACACATGGTTCTAATAAAATAATAGAGTTTTAGCAAAGAATCATAGAAAGTGTTTTATAGATCTGCATCATCTGCTTCATTAGTTCCTGAATGAAGTCCCTCTATCAGAAGTCCTCTGTGCTAACAGCTAGCTCCCAGTCCCTCCCAGTTCTCGCTCCCATTGTTCCCAGTTTAGAAAAGTTAGCTAACTCTGCTACTTTCTAGCTTCTGTCCAGTTTTCACTCAGATCTTTGTTTTATTTTCCTTCCCTGTTTTCCTTTCAGGCCATTTTTCTTTTGTTCCCCTGGTTGTGATGGTGTGCAGAGATCTAAGCCACAGTTGGCTCGGCTTCACATGGGCCTGCGTGGGGCGGCGGCGGCGGGGCGGTGGCGTGGCGTGGGGCTGTCAAAGGAATTGCCGCTCCGCTTATTCTCCTCCATCACAGCGATGAAGAAGAAGAGAACAGAGAGCAGAAAGGGACGGCCTTCTTATTATCAATATTAATCTCTCTTTTTGGAAAGGCATCTGCAGCCTCTGAAGCTTATTTGTCCTTTTTTTAAAAACCTCGCAGCTCAGTGAAGAACGCCATGTTTGAACTCGCTAATGTTTTCCTCTTCCTCCCTCTCTCTGCTCAAACTCTTCCTCCTCTCCGTTCAGCATGCCATTAGCTCTCCAAGCTGTTGCTTTGTTTCATTGCTTTAATGTTGGTCTCTGAACAGAGCAGCAGAGAGACGTGGCTGAAACATGAAGCGTGCAGCTTTAGTGTCTGCGTGCCATGCAGCGGCTTTCCCCTCCGCCGCCGCCGCCGCACATTAGCATGCTTATGGAAAACCGTGGCTGGGAGGACCAGGATCCTGTTGGAGTCCAGATGTTCTAATTATAGAACAGCTCTGCTGGTTAATGACAGGAAACGGCGGCTGAGGTGTGTGAGCAGAGAAACATGAATGGAAGCTTCAGATTGTTGGTCAGTAACGGCGCTGCTGGACCGCCGCCTCGCCGCCGTGGTTCTGTTCCCCTGATGGTTTATTGGTGGTGATAACCTGCTGAACCCAGAGGCAGATGGTCATCAGCAATATCCTTAGAGAGACTACCTGGGAGTTGCTTTTAACTTTGCACACAGATGATGCACAGCAGGAAGCGATCCAAATTAGATCCAGCTGAGGAGGCGTTCATGGTCCAAACCCGGGCCGCCCGGGTCGGTACCCAGGAAATAAACCCGTCCTCCAGCAGCCCTGATCGACGCTCGCTCGTGTCATCTCTACGGTCGTCGCTATAGTAACAGGATGTCAATAGATTTGGCGTCTCCATCCTCGTCTCCAACTGTCCTCTCAATCAGAGGGCGGTTTCCATGGAGATCAGTGTTTTTTACAGCAGCTTGGCGAAGCAAAGTTCAGGCGGGGGCCATCTGCTGCGTTCTGCACGGCTCCTCCGTCACAAGACGTTCCTCAGGAAGAAGGTTCCTCAGGAGACAGAGAGAGGAGCAGCGGGACGGCGCGTGGAGTTAAAAGGGGAGGCAGGAAACGCTCCATGGGTGCATTTTAAAAGTATTTGCACCCTTAAAACTTTTTTACATCAGATTCCAAATATAAATTAGTTCTGCTGCTATAGGCTTAGACTGCTGGAGGACATAGGGACCCCTTTTCATCATTCTGCTTCATTCTATCTCTATTCTCCCACTCTGCAGAATCTGTTAGTTCAATCTCTCTAACGCTCTGCTCTCTCTGCTTTTCTCATAGTAGCTTCATCTGGTCTGTTCCTGTTTGGCTGTGACTCTCCCATCCTGGAGAGAAATATCAGCTGTGCTGCTGCCATCAACACCTTTGTTTCTAGATGTTGGAGCTTGGCCTATTTTCCAGTGTAGTCCTGTTTCTCTGACTGTGACTAACTGGATGTGCTCTCTTCATCCTCTGACATGGGAGCTGGCTCGGAGCTCGCCTGCCTGGCTGTGTGTTTCCTGGAGCCGGGGCCGCCTGTGGAGCTGGTTGACAGTTGCCTTTTGTATCTATGCTTCTTTTTCTATGTCTGCTTCTGTCTCCTTGAACCCCAGTGAAGGCCTCAGCAGATGGCCGCTCACACTGAGCCTGGTTTCTGCTGGAGGTTTCTTCCTGTTCAAAGGGAGTTTTTCCTCTCCACTGTCGCTACAAGCATGCTTAGTGTGAGGATTGCTGAAGAGTCAATGAGTCGATGCAATCAGCTGGTTTTCCTTAGATAGAAAACTTTTGAATCCAATCTGACTGGATGATCTGGTTGATCTGGATCTATAAAGTGACCTGAGATGACATGATGTGAACTGGAGCTATAGAAATAAACTGAATAGAATAGATTGAATGTGACCCTCAGCCCAACAGGATCAGTGCTGGATAGACTCTCCTCTGACTGCAGCTGGAACGCTAAGCCCTTTAAGTCTGGCCTAAACTTTGACTAGGCCCAGTCTAACGGCTCTGATCTAAAGTTCAGCTCCAGTCCTTGATGATCAGAACCTGTAAGATGATGAAGGACCAGTTATCAGATTTCAGCGTTTCACTCAGAGGAATGTGGGAAATCTGGACCGCGACTGATCCAAACCACTGGTTTCACTCTCTCTGATGTCTGGACTTTTTTATTTTAAAGTTCTTAAACTTTTAATCAATTATTAATTATTACACAAAACAGGATGAGAGATTAAAAATCTGGGAAAACTCTATTTATTCAGTCATCCGTTCATAAAAACGCGTTCACTCATTAATTTGCTATTATTATGTTTAAACATAGAAATATAAACAGCAATCTTATCCCCTTTGTTCCCAGAATGAGTTTGAATATATTTAAATCTAAAAACATGACTATTGGCGAAGCCTTGAATGCTCGGCCCCCCCAACAGTAAACGGTCGCTCCGCCGCTAAGCGTAGCTTTGTTAGCCCGCTAATGCTGTGATAGCGAGCTAGTTTGACTCTGTTAGCTCTGACGGCACGTAGCCTTTTAGGTTGATGTTTTCCAAGCAGACAGATTCTGTATTCTAGAATGACGTAGAATGTTTTATTTCAAACCAGAAATCCTCATTTTCAGTGAGTGGAAAGACATTGGATTTCAATTTAACGAGCTGCTGAAGATTCTCAGTCATCCAGGTTATTCCTAAAAAGTTCAAAAATCAATCCTCTGGACTTTGTTTCCAAGTCTGAAGACGTTTCTCTTCCATCCAGGAAGATTTTTCAATCAAAATGTCAGAAATAGCGTTTAGTTCAGGTTTTATCCAGCAGCCCAACAAAGCCTGGTTTTAGTTTAGAAAACATGCAAATAGAAACGGATGAACGGGGGTCCCCCTTTGGAATGGGGGTCGCTTTTAGCTTCTATTTAGCCTCTTTTCTTAGTCTTTCCCCAAACGGAGTGCAATATGCTGATGGTTTTTACTTTTTTGGAATTTTTTATTTAACTAAAAGTTATGAATATTTATCTCTCTTTATTCTGAGGCTTTCATTTTCAAATCAATATAAAATATTTTTCATATCGACCGAAATAAAGAAGGGATGAAGTTTGGTTTGTGTGGTACAGCGTGTCTCCTGCTGGCCTCCAGGTTGCTTCTCAATTCCATTTTTTCCCTTCTCGCTGTATCCCTACTGGGACGGTGAGGACTGCTGGTGTCTACAGGCGAGAGGCAGGGGGGGTCCATCCTGGACAGAGAGGAGGGGTCCACCCTGGACAGAGAGGAGGGGTCCACCCTGGACAGGTGTCCAGTCCATCGCAGGGAAACACAGAGACAAACAGGACAACCAACCATTCACTCAGACCTAAGGAGAATCTAGAGAAGCCACTTAACATTTAAAGTAGACGTTAAAGAACATGAAAAACCTTAAAATACTGAATCCTGCGTCTAAATATAGAGCAGGAGGAAAAGAAAGAAGAAATGAAAAAAAGGAAAGAGAAGCGACCAGAGAAGGAACCGGAAAGGAGAAGAAACACAGATTTAATCTGAGTCCTAAAAACTGGTGTGTTTATGTTGCCTATTTAGCAGCGTTTTGGTCCATTTACCAACATTCTGAGGACCAAGTAAGGGTTAGGGGGAGGTCAGGGTTAGGGTGGAGGTCAGGGTTAGCATTCATTCTGTAACTAAAATGAATGGAAGTCAATGGAAAGTCTGGATAGAAAAACAAAGGCGTGTGGCGTTTGACAGAGAACGCGCCATTTTTCATGGCTGCTATTCTAAAGATATTGGAGTTGCTTTTTATTTGACATGTTTGGTTGAGTTTGGTTCTGGACACTGAGCTTAGTTTGATGAAAAGAGCCGTAGAGATACGAGTCAGGACTGTTGGACCCAGCATGACCACAGTCCCCAGGTCTGTCCATCAGAGACCTTTATTACCGCCGATGACACATGTGTGCCGCGGCGCTATTGCTGCTGACGAGTTCTCACCATGCTCACCTCAGCATGGTGGATGATGATGGCTTTCCGTTCCACTGACACCATTAGTGCGTTCCGACCCCCAAACCCCCAGCAGGCAGTTCAGCAGATGTTAGTCTCAGTTAGTGGGTCACAGGGACGCAACGTGAAGACGGTCAAATAAAACGAAACATAAAGCAGTTTAGAACATTGAGGTTTATTTTTAACGAAAGATGTTTTATTCTTCTGTTCATTAACTTTCTGAAATAAAACCAAAAATGCTTTTAGCAAGAAGAATCTGCTGCAGAGATGTTTTATAGCTCCAACTGACATCATGTCATCTCAGGTCACTTTATAGATCCAGTTCAACCAG
>JAGKQL010000065.1:7791551-7816776 GCA_018398635.1 Cyprinodon brontotheroides | reverse complement strand
TGGATGGATGGATGGATGGATGGATGGATGATGGATGGATGGATGGATGGATGGATGGATGATGGATGGATGGATGGATGGATGATGGATGATGGATGGATGGATGGATGGATGATGGATGGATGGATGGATGGATGGATGATGATGGATGGATGGATGATGGATGGATGGATGGATGGATGGATGGATGGATGGATGGATGATGGGGATGGATGGATGGATGGATGGATGGATGGATGGATGATGGATGGATGGATGGATGGATGGATGGATGGATGGATGGATGGATGGATGGATGGATGGATGGATGGATGGATGGATGGATGGATGATGGATGGATGGATGGATGGATGGATGGATGATGGATGGATGGATGGATGGATGGATGGATGGATGGATGGATGGATGGATGGATGGATGGATGGATCTGATGGATGGATGGATGGATGGATGGATGGATGGGGAGGATGGATGGATGGATGATGGATGATGGATGATGGATGGATGGATGGATGGATGGATGAATGGATGGATGACAGATGATGGATGGATGGATGATGGATGGATGGATCCTGATGGATGGATGGATGATGGATGATGGATGGATGGATGGATGATGGAAGGATGGATGATGGAAGGATCAGGAGCAGACGGATCAGGAGCAGACGGGATCAGGAGCATGGGATCAGGAGCAAGATGGGATCAGGAGATGGGATCAGGAGCAATGGGATCCAGGAGCAGATGGGATCAGGAGCAGATGGGATCAGGAGCAGATAGGATCAGGAGCAAATGGGATCAGGAGCAGATGGGATCAGGAGCAAATGGGATCAGGAGCAGATGGGATCAGGAGCAGATGGGATCAGGAGCAGACGGGATCAGGAAGCAGAGCGGGATCAGGAGCAGATGGGATCAGGAGCAGATGGGATCAGGAGCAGATGGGATCAGGAGCAGATGGGATCAGGGAGCAGATGGGATCAGGAGCAGATAGGATCAGGAGCAAATGGGATCAGGAGCAGATGGGATCAGGAGCAGATGGGATCAGGAGCAGATGGGATCAGGAGCAGATGGGATCAGGAGCAGACGATCAGGAGCAAATGGGATCAGGAGCAGATGGGATCAGGAGCAGACGGGATCAGGAGCAGACGGGATCAGAGCGCAGATAGGATCAGGAGCAAATGGGATCAGGAGCAGATGGGATCAGGAGCAGAATGGGGGATCAGGAGCAGATGGGATCAGGAGCAGATGGGATCAGGAGCAGACGGGATCAGGAGCAGATGGGATCAGGAGCAGATGGGATCAGGAGCAAATGGGATCAGGAGCAGACGGGATCAGGAGCAGATGGGATCAGGAGCAGATGGGATCAGGAGCAGATGGATCAGGAGCAGATAGGATCAGGAGCAGATAGGGATCAGGAGCAGACGGGATCAGGAGCAAATGGGATCAGGAGCAGATGGGATCCCTGGCAGACGGGGATCAGGAGCAAATGGATCAGGAGCAGATGGGGTCAGGAGCAGACGGGATCAGGAGCAGATGGGATCAGGAGCAGATGGGATCAGGACCAGATAGGATCAGGAGCAGACGGATCAGGACCAGATAGGATCAGGAGCAGATAGGGATCAGGAGCAGATGGGATCAGGAGCAGATAGGGATCAGGAGCAGACGGGATCAGGAGCAGATAGGATCAGGAGCAGACGGATCAGGAGCAGATAGGATCAGGAGCAAATGGGATCCAGGGAGCAGACGGGATCAGGAGCAGACGGAATCAGGAGCAGACGGGCAGGCTCAGTGGCAGAGGGTAGCAGAGACACGGGTAGGTGGAACCAGAACTTGATGCAGGAACTTTAAACTGGTCTCCAGCTAGGATCCAGGCTTACTGGGATAAAAACAGATCCTCCCCGCATAGAGAGCCAAAAACCCAGAGGACTCAGCGGGGGAGGAACAGTGGACGATTAGGAGACGAGAGACACAAAGCCATCTGTCCACTGGCCGCCAGGATCCAGGACATGAACCTTAGAATAAACAGAACTGAACAGAAAAGAACGTCTCAATGATCTGGCCCTGATAGCTGGAACTGAGGCCAATATAAGGGCAGCTGGCAGGTGGATGAGATGAGTGATGATTAGGAGCTGGAGAGAGTGAAGCAGGTGAAAGGCAGGGCAGATCATGACAGGACAGCTAAAAAGACTAAAGCCTTCAAAGCTTTTCACTCCTACAAGGATTTTAGTTTCTGTTCATTTTAGATTCCATTCCTGAAAACTTCAGAGTGATCAAACCGTCGGCTGTTCTGAATCCGGACGCTTTGCTGCGGCTTTCTGACGAATCTGATGAAGTATTGATCTGTTCTTCTTTCTGTGGATGTGAGGCTCTGATGGCGGTTCTGGCTTCGCTATCCGCTCAGCGCTTTACTTTTATAGGCCGGTCCAGGAAGTTCAGCTGCGCCTGAAGCTAAAGTCTGTTCATCTTTTCTCACGCAGGTATGGAGGACAGAGCAAACGCAGCATCGTGGGCCGCTGGAAGTCGATCCTCTAAGGTACTTTTGATGCTTTTGGAGGAAACATTTTCAGTCCTTTAGCTAAAGTCGCCATTATTTATCCAGACTGATTTGGTTTGAACCAGTTAGGATGAGTTTAATGGTATAAAACGTTAAACTTTAGTTTAAGAACCGAGTGAAAGGAAAGAGCTCGGCTGAAATGTGACTCTGTTCCATCTTAGCTCCTCGTTGTTTTAACCCTTTATAGGACGTTTTATTGGAATCCAGGATAAGACCTCATTACCTTTATAACATAAGAAATGGATATTTTGATGGTAAAGATAAACGTCAATGTAACAAGAAAAAGCCAACTTGCCCTGAATATATTAAGAAAAATAACCAAAAGTTCTTCTGTAAGAAATCCATGAAAAACACTGTGAGAGAAAGAAACACATTTTTTTGGTCCTTAGATCAGGAATCTTCAAGGTTTTCCAGGCCAAAGACCCCCAAACTGATGGTGAGGTGGAGCGGGACCCCCGATTATAGATATTCTATTAAATAATGTTCTATCAAACTGGTCCTATAGTCACTCTATTCCAGATGGAGTAATGTAACTAAAGTAATCCCTCCCTGGGATTATTAAAGTATTTCTGGTTCCTGGTTGGTGGGACAGGTGTTGTGAATGAAACGGTTGCCCAGTTTGGACCCCCCTGGGGTCACAGCCCCCCTGTTGAAGACCTCTGCCTTAGAGGCATTAATGCTGATACTGACACTTAGATTAGTTTGTAAACCTAAACATTATTGTTAATTAGACTTATTCACTTTTTCACTTTACTTTTAACTCTCAACGAGCTTTTTACCTTTTTTCCAGCTTCATTTCCAGCAGGTTATCTATCATTCAGGGCTCATCTAGTTGGTCAAATGCTAACATGAGATTAGCAGCCATGAAGCAGCATCTATGCTGAATGGCTGGATATAGATCTAGTGCTTCTAGACCTCACTGAGGGATGGGGGGTCTAGATTTGTAAGGGAAAACACTAACTTGGTTAAAGGGACTTTATGTGACAGAGCAGCATGAAGGAGAGTAGATCTATGGAGAATAGAGCCGCTCCGTCTCACCGTCTGTCTGAGGAATCATGTTAGTTCTGATTAGAAAATATTCAATAAAAATAAAGAAAAGGTATAATCTGAGAAAAACAGTTTATTTCAAATACTTTATTGATTTAAATGTTTTTCAAAGTTTCATTTCTGTTAAATCTCTATTTCCTAAAAACGTGGAGCTGTAGGTCTGTAGAAGGTCCAGGTGTTCAGATCTATGCTTCTAGAAGCTAACCCAGCTTTAGATGCTGGTTGTTCTCTGAGGATCCAGATGCTGATGGACGGTTCTACCGCAGGGGCAGGCCACACTTTTCAGATCAGGTTAAACTTCCTGTCTGATGTGATGAAGAGCTGAACCCAACATGTCAGCCTGCTGTAGCCGTGATGTTTCTATCTGACCTCCTGGTCTCTCCGCAGAGCTTCGCTGACGGATCGCAGTTCATGACGTCACATGACAGCCTCTCGCCGCCGTACTCAAACTCCAGGCTAACAGGTCGGCTCATTTCCACCTTTCTCCTCAGCTTCAGATTGGATGTTTGCGTCTCGCTGGGTGGGGGAACGCCAGCCGGCGTCTGCTCATTTACCCATGATGCTCTCTGCCTCTGGCTCTCCGATGTGGCGCCAGTTGTGAGCAAATGGCCGCTGACACAGATAATCCGCCCTCGCACTCAGTGAAACATGCAGATATGCTCACAGCTTCATTACCTCCAAGTGACTGGATGCATCAGATATGGAGGCGCCTGGCTCAGCTTCCTGCCTCCCTCCTGTTTCCTTTCCTCTTTTCCTTCCTTCCTTCCTTCCTACAGCTCCTACCTCCTCCTTTCCTTCCCTCTTTTCCTTCCTACAGCTCCCTTCCTTCCTACTGCTCCTGATCTTCCTCCCTTTCCTTCCCTTTTTCCTTCCTTCCTTCCTTCCTTCCTTCCTTCCTTCCTTCCTTCCTTCCTTTCCTTCCTTTCCTTCCTTCCTTCCTTCCTCTTCTTCCTACAGCTCCTGCCTTCCTTCATTTCCCCTTCGATTCAGTCTTTTCCTTTTCTCTTCCTTTCTCTCTTCCTTTCCTTCCTTCCTTCCTCTTCCTTTCCTTCAGCTCCTTCCTCCTCTTCCTTCCTTCCTTTCTCCTTCCTTCCTTCCTACAGCTTTCTGCTGTGCCCTGCCTCATTTCTTCTTTCCCTTTTTCCTCTTCCTCCCTTCCCTTCCTACAGCTCCTGCCTCCTCATTTCCTTCCCTTTTCCTTCCTTCCTTCCCTTCCTACAGCTTCCTTCCTCCTCATTTCTTCCCTTTTTCCTCTTCCTTCCTACCTTCTTCCTTCCTCATCCTTCCTTCCTTCCTTCTTCCTCTTTTCCTTTCCTTCCTTCCTTTCCTTCCTTCCTACCTCCTGCCTCTTCATCTTCCTTCTTCCTTTCTCTCCTTCCTTCTTCCTTCCTTCTCCCTTCCCTTCCTTCCTTCCTCTTCCTTCCTTCCTTCCTTCTTCCCTTCCTTCCTTTCCTTCCTTCCCTTCCCTTCCTTCCTTCCTTCCTTCCTTCCTTCCTTCCTTCCTTCCTTCCTTCCTTCCTCCCTTGTTCTGCAGCTGAGAAAAACTGTAGAAATGTCCTTTGAAGGTTAACTGACTTCTAACTGTGAAGCTGAAGTTGATTCATGATGTTCGTGAGTAAAATTAAATATATTTCCAGTCATTTTTACTGAATAATTTTAATTCCTGTGGCTCAAACTTAAAATGATAAATAATGATATTTAAAGCTATAAAAAAGGTGATTATGAACAAAGAGCTGCTGCTAAAGAAGCTGAGAATCACTGTGGGAAGTTTGAGTGGAAAGGAAAAAATGACCATTTGTTCCATTTCTGACTTAAAAGATTAATGGAAATCTTTGGGATCAACTCAGAACAATTTTTCGATTCCCCTGAAATCCATTAAACTGAAATCCAACTTTTCTTTCATTAAAGGAAAAATCAAATGTTCTCCCCTGACTCTGCTGCAGGATGTTCCTTCATCCGCTGCTGATGCTGTAGGCAGTGAAGGCTCCTCTGCAGAGGTGTGTGTGTTGCAGCGGCTCCTGGAGAAGCCTCTTGACGTCTCTAGAGGAGTTCCTCCTTTCTTCCACTCTCGCCGCCTCAACTAGTTTATTTTTATTTATTATAATAAAAGACGAATAAACCCCTAAATATGGATCCTTTTCTCACAGGATGACGTATTTGTGTGTTTCTGGGGAAAGCTGCTGCTGTTCAACGATTAATAGAAAGTTTAGTGGAAGGAAAAAAGTTTGATAGGAAAGAAAAGAGGAATTTAAAAGCTTCAGCCTCTAAAGTGGATAAAATGATAATAATTGTCCCTCTTGGCTCACAGCAGGAGGCTGATGTCACCTCCCGCTGAAGCTGTTTATCGGCTCCTCAGTCGCCAAGGCGCCTGCTGTTACTTCCTTGCTGTCCAGCCGGCCTCGGCGACGGCGCTCAGAAAGCTGGACTGGTTAGGACGACACCATCAGATGTTAAATCAGGCAGAGCAGCGCCTTCCTGTGGATCCGCTATCTTATAAGGTCGATCAATTAACCAGATCAAAGCAAAGTAAAGGAAATATTCTTGTTGGTTGAAGCTGAAGCCGAATGAAGCGGCACAAGTGGAACTTCAGCGCCGCTGGATGATCTATTGTGAGCTGGATGCGTTGTGACAGTGTTGTGATTACGCTATGCTGGTGCAGCGTCACCGCGCCGAGGAGCAGAAATGGAAATATCATATTCTTCATCTGCCGCAGACGAAGCCGCATCACTCTCTCTTTCTAATGATGAGAGTGAGACGGAGACAGACGGAGTACACGCAGCGGCCTCGGTCCCCCTCTACCCGGGACGTTCTGGGAACTGGTCAGGGATGAATCTGATTAACCTCCTCGTTAAAACCGCCGCCGCTGCTGACCGGTCCAACGCCAGGAGGAGCAGCTAAGCTGCCGCCGCTGCTCTCAGGCAGGAATAAAGGTTAAAATGATGATTTTATTGATTTAGTGGAAAAGTGAGCTGGCTCCGCCCCCTAAAGCTCTTCTTCTGTTTCACCAAACACACCAATAAAGATAAAAAAAGGTCTTAAATTCTCCTTTTCAGGACGCCAAGCTTCCATGTTGAAGCGAGGGGAACTTTCTACCGCCTGGAAAACCGCTCTGCTTTCATGTTTTTGCTGAAAACGCTGTTCTGCTGGAGGTTTATAGGAACGCTTAGAACCGGAAGGAACCGGAATCCTGATGGCGAAGCAGAGCAGGTCAGTCCAAAGCTAACCCCCGGACACGCTGACAAACGTCCCTGCAACACAACCGGCCAATAATCCGTCCATGTTAACCAGGAAGGAAACAATGTTGACATAAAGTCAGCAAACCTAAAAGAAATACGTTCCTCCAGGGGTGGATGTAGGACATTTGGGGCCCCAGGCAGCTGCCTAGTATTGCCTAATGGTAAATCCCCCCCCCAGCTGCCCAGTCAGCTTATTCTAGCTGTTGTTGGGAATTCTCATACAGCATTGCTGCCCCCATGCTGCCACATGTTTACTGAAGCAGTCTGCCTCCTGACTACGCTGCCCCCTACAGGCAGGCCTTAAGGACAGAACGCAGTTTAAGCGACTCTGTTTTAGTCAGAAGCTGAAAAGAGCAGAGAGGAAGAACAGGCTGTCGGTCGGGTTCAGGTTCAGACTGAGGAGTTAAAGAGCTTCCTTATCAACAGAGACTAAAGTCGCAAACCTGGACGAACTTTTTAGTCAGTAAACAGTTTGACGCATTTCTGTGGACAGAGCCTAGCCAGAGGCGAAATGTCCTCCCTGGAACTTTATCTTTTTTAATAACAGAATCCAAATCTCTGAATATGTGGGATTATTTACTCTGGATGGACGGTCATTACCCGATCCGTCCCGGAAGCACCGTCCGTCCTGCGCTTGCCTGAACACAATAACTTCTGTATAATACGTTTTTCTTCGTTTTTTATTCTTTTGTCTTTTCCGGCGGCGGGTTCCTTTTGAATATTTTGTTATTTTGCCTAAATATCGCATATTCTAAAAACTAAATAAAGCGAAACAGTTCATTATCCTTTGGACCGTTACTGTGATGCTCTGAGCGTGTCAGATGATGACATCACGCAGTAGAACGGAGAGAATGGAAAACGTTTCCATTTCTTCCAGTATTTTCTATACGATGTAGTTTAGCATTCTTCAATGTTTTAAGTATATAAGTATTTTCGGTACCGTTATTACGTAGTTTTTGGTGATCCGGATCTTAATATTCTGCTCGGCGACAGGTAGTGACACGGACGGACGTAACCAGGTCACGATCTGACCGGGTCACCTCCGGTTGAGCCGCCTGATATCTACAGCTAGCTAACCGTAAAACTGTGTCCGACCGTCCGCCATAACCCCTAAATCCCTCCATCACTATAGAGAGCGGGGACACTATAGTGAACTTTATAGTGAACTCAGTTCACTGACTGTTCGGACAGATGACCACTACTTTTTCGCTTCACGTTGGTCAAGGGCCTCCCTTCGCACGCTTCCTGCACCATCTTAGTTATTAAATCGCTGCTGTGAAATAAGCTGCCTCACAGCTTTAAGCCAGCTCTCCTCGAGAGAGCATTCTGGGATATACCTGTTCGTCTAGTGACCGTGGATGATCACTACTTCTCAAGGTGCATTGTGGGAAATTTTGAGTCCAGCACTTTTTCATCCACTAGACATTTGGACGCTCATTTAAAATGGCGTAACCACGATAGTGCTCTGTATCGGGATCAGGGCGGATGTTTACGGCTGAGAGAACCAGAGGGGGAAACAAAGTTCTAGTGATCAGAACCAGAAAACCAGGAAGTAGCGGTTTGGGTCACTGTGAGCAGAACAAGAAAACTGAACCTAGAAGTGCAGCTTGATCGCTGCTTGGTTATCATTCCTGAACCAAACGCAGGACAGCATCTCGTTGACCTCACCTGATATAAAAGGTGCTGTGATTTTAGAAAGAACCGCAGGTAACTGTTTGTTTCCTCAGGATGAGGGTAGAAACATCTCCATGGCGACATACATCCCATCCACAGCTTGGTAGAGTAATTATGGAAAGTCTGGGACCTCCGCATCACTGACGGGAAACATTCCTCCAAACGTGCTGAAAACCCAGGAAGTAAACATGTCAGGGAGGAGGCCCCGGGGCCCGCAGCACTCAACCAGCTGCAGGAGCGTCTAGCATGTTCTGGTGGGTTTCCAACTGGGAACAATGGGCTGCCTTAAGGCTCAGACACCAGGTGGTCTGCATGTGTGTCATAGTGAAAGCAGATATGCTCCGCCCCCTTCCACAGACACTCTGCTGCACCTCTCAAAAATTGTAGGAGAGCCTCTGATTGGTCAATTCTCCATCTGCGTATTTCCTGTTTGGTTCCTTAGCGGCTTGTTTTGTTTGTCTGACCGCCATTTTGAAAAACGACTGGTGAAGATGGAGCAGCTAGCAGAGCGTAGGTGCGCCAGAACGATGGGACCCTTTTTCACCTTCTTCCAAATGTTGGCTACATATTACGGGTTTTTTCTCTGGCCAGAAGTTCGATGGCAAATCCTCCAGCTGCTATGCACGTGGGCATTGTCAGTTTCACTATAGCTCTGGTAATTTCAATGGTGAAGTCCTCTGGAAATCTTCAATAATTGTTGTTGATTGCAGATGTGTCTAGTAGTTCCCATTGATTTAGCTTGGAAAGCGGGGAGAATGGCGCTTAGGCTTACCGCACCGGATGACGTCACTGCTGGAAGATGGCAGGAGGGAGGGGCAAATCTATATTTGGGCAGAAATGGCGAACGTATTACGTTAAGGTATAAATAATGATCCATTGGTTATTTCTTGCTGACAGGACTTTTCCTTTAATGGTGGAGAATCTAAGAACGGCTCCAAATACAGCAACCTATTCTCATTATGAGTTCAGTATGAAATCGTGCGAAAAGTTATGCACCGTAATTTTGTACGCGTTTTGTATGCGTTTTTTTTTTGCATGCGCATCTTACGCACCATTCAAGAACATAGAATATAAATTACAATTAGCCCTAACCCTAAGATATAAAACAGCAAGCAACGTGGTTAGAGACATGAAGAAGTGATTATTGCACTGTTTTTCCCAGTTTTACGTCCGTCCGTGGATCTGCTTTTTTTCTGTCTGCCAGCGCACTGATGTGGTTCTTTGAGGAAAAACGTCCAAAACGTGTACGAAATAGTGTGCATAACTTTTTCGTACGATTTCTATACGCACTGATAATGAGAATATGTTGAATACAGCCGTGTCTCATTACATTCAGAGCCTGTTTACAGGAAGGGAAAACGCAGATATTTCCTCGCGGTTTGGCCTCTCGTTTACATCGAAACCCTGTTTTTATAACAGAAAACGATTGTTTCTAAAACCTGCGGCCAAAGTGGAGATTTCTGAAATCGCCGGTTATTTGCTTCCTGATCAACAGGCATCAACTTTAGCTTCCTTAATGTCTCTTTATGCGCCAGAAAATCCTTAACGTCATGGAAGCGCCTCATGTTTACCGTTTCTATGGCGCTCGACAGCATATTATTAACGCGGTTGATGTAAATGTTTTCATACGTTTTTTGTAAACAATGTTGTGTGCGTGACGTTATTATTTAAAACAGGGGATTTTTGTTTCTCTAAATATGTGTGAATGTGGCCTTAGCTGCTGAACAGAAAGCTGAAAATTAAATCTGACTGAAAATACGTCTGTGGAAAAGTTCTCAGGAGATTTGGACTTTTTCAAGATACTGGATCCTGACCCACTCCGGCTGAAGACAAGCGTCCTTCCAGAAAATCATCATTTAAGGCTGTGATTATCAGAACCACCAAACGTCTGCTAGCCTGCTATCAGCTGCTTTACACAACTAATTATTCTCATTTACAAATGAAAATATGAATATATTTATTCCTACACTAACATAGGAATTAATTGTTAGTGTTTTTGCTGTGTTAAGGTAGGATAATTGTGCAATATTGGGAATATTTAGTATTTATAATCCTATGAGTTTATAATTTTCTTTGATTTTCTAGATGATGTCACAGACAGAGGTTTGTTGGCTGGATTTTGCAGCCGTCCATCTAAAGGGTTTATCCCGTCGCTCTAGAAGCTCGCAGGTAAAACCAAACCAAAGGATTTTACAGCTTTATTGTCTGGAGTTATTTCCGTGCTTGAAATCTTGCCTTTGATAATCCCTTTCATTCGGTTGTAAATGACAGTAGTCTGTTTGGATTAGAGGCAGATTGAACCATAAGAGGAGACCAGTTTGGAGTTAAATAAACCCAACATGTTAAGCATCTCCTCCCTGCTTTTTAACCTTGTGTGTCTTCTTCCCCCAACACACAGATTACAGTGATGTTATGCTCTAGATAATCAGTGGAGGGATTAGTGTCATCTGAGCGACCTCACCAGATTAATCTGCAGCCACACACACATCTACAGGAAGTGTGTGTGGTGAACATGTCTGTAGATGTTTGGGTTCCCGCCTCCAGCTCCTTCATTCTCTGTTTATTGGACGTTTTCTTGTTGTAAAAGTTGAAGTTCTACATGTAGTTTTATTTGTTGGTTTGTTGTCGATCAGGCTGCGCTGCGCTGTGCTGCGCTGCGCTGCGCTGTGCTGGGTTGGTTGGGTCGGCGTCCCATTAGAAGGCTAACCTGCTGTTGCATCAGGTGAAGCAGGTTGTAGAGCAGGTGCTCAGACTTCATCATCACAGCCATGGCCTCCAATAAACCTTCAGGTTAACACAAAGACACCAGCCTGCGTGCACGCTGTGACCGCTACATGCTAAGCTAAGTGGCTTTAGCTTCAGCTTTCATGTTTAGCTTTCAGGGACGAAGTTTGGATAAGAAAATATTGGGCTGTTATGCAGCTGCAGCATGAAACCTATTGAAGAATCAATTAATGGTTCATTTGTTCAATAATAAGATGTAGACCCTTAACGATTGTCACTTAGTTTGTCTGTAAATGTCTTCGGAGGGAAAATTCTCCTTTAATGATTTTGCTTAAAATAGCTACTTTAGGATTTGGAATAGTTGCTAGGCTAGCCTCCAGTAGCTGTTAGCTTATCTTCCACTTGCTGTTAACGTATCTTCTAGTAGCTGTTAGCTTATCTTCCAGTAGCTGTTAGCTTATCTTCTAGTAGCTGTTAGCTTATCTTCCAGTAGCTGTTAGCTTATCTTCCAGTAGCTGTTAGCTTATCTTCTAGTAGCTGTTAGCTTATCTTCTAGTAGCTGTTAGCTTATCTTCCAATAGCTGTTAGCTTATCTTCCAGTAGCTGTTAGCTTATCTTCCACTTGCTGTTAACGTATCTTCTAGTAGCTGTTAGCTTATCTTCCAGTAGCTGTTAGCTTATCTTCCAGTAGCTGTTAGCTTATCTTCTAGTAGCTGTTTGCATATCTTCTAGTAGCTGTTAGCATAGCCTCCTGTTAGTTGTTAGCATAGCCTCCTGTTAGTTGTTAGCATAGCTTCCTGTTAGTTGTTAGCATAGCCTCCTGTTAGTTGTTAGCATAGCCTCCTGTTAGTTGTTAGCATAGCTTCCTGTTAGTTGTTAGCTTATCTCCTTGTAGTATCTCTGCAGCATTGCATTTGATCCCAGAGGTTGAAATTTCCAACTTTCAAATCATCGATTTTAATTGGAATAAAGTCAAAATGAGTCAGAAAGTTTGTCGCTACAGGATGGGTGGATTTTGCATTCAAGATGTCGGCCACCAGCATCACTAGCAGTTAAAAACTTTCCTACTTAGACTTGTTGTAGTAGCTTTTCAGGGATAAACTGAAGGTAAAATGGAAATAAAATCTATTTTCTCCTGCATTAAACTTACAGCCAGAGACCCAGAAAGCAAAGAAGAAGCCGATCTTGTACCTGATGCCCCTCCCCCTGCTGTTTCTGTAGAAATGTAGTGAGTCAGCCGTCTGTCTCACCTCTGTGCGACCTTATTAATGAGTGTTGAGCTATGAGGCCGGACCCCCTCTGAGGAGGTCACATCTGGACACTTTATTTAGAGCTCCATATCTGCTCCTCTTTATCTCCTCTTCTCCTTTAGAAACATCCTCCTCCTCGGTTTCAGTTTTTTCCTCGCCTTGTTCTTCCTATCAGCCTCCATCTTGATTCTTCAGCGTTCAGACCTCAGCCATTATTTTCCTCCATGCCTTCCCCGCTCTCTCTGCGGATCGTCCGTCCTCTTATTTCTCCCCTTCCTGTTATCTGGGTATCCTCCTGTGTTGGGTTCTCCTTCTGGCTGATCTCCTTGCCGATCAGCCTCTCCTGTGTCCTTCTCCGCCCCAGGAGCTCATCACCTCTGTTGGGCGTCGTGCCACGGTTGTCCCCTTTGGCGCCACCCTGTCCTAATGTGCTGCTTTCAGCGGCTTGTGCTCTGAATGTTAAAGAGGAAAGTATTTAGCACATTTGTTCACAGAGTTTAGTTTATTTCCTCTGATGATGAACAGGATCAGCGATTGTTCAGAGTATTGGATGAACTGAAAGGCCCAGAGAGGAAGTTTAGATTTGTTTTTATTGGACTGGTTGTCCTGGGAGACGCAGTAATGAGCAATGTTCAATTCCTTAGCTTTCAAAGTCAAAGGGAAGTCATATTTAAACGTCAAATATCTTCTGCAGGCCAGTTGGTTCTACGATCAGCCTGAAACCACCTAAATTCGACCAATCCATATATCAACGGTCATCTGTCACCCTCAAATGTTTTCGGTCATAGCATCTTGATTCACCATGTGCGAAGCTAATATACGCTAACGCGAGTTGAAACCAGAATCTCTTTCCCTTTTCCCATTGAGTTGCGTCCCAGTGTTCACGCGGATGGGCGTCTGTGTGTCTTCGACAGGCGAGAGGCAACAGAACTGGCAGCGGCGTATGCGAGGCAAGGGCTCACAAACATGTACGCGGCTGGAAGCCTTCTACACCAAACCAAGCTTCTGCCGCCCTGGCGTCCTCTTCCACAACATCTTCGTGTCCCGCTTTCCTCCTCTAAATAAAAAATGGATGGCCAGGAGGAGACTCATCCACGACCTCTGACAAAACTCTCCTCCTCTTGCATGTTTCAGCTGTCCATAGCATTTCCTTGACAGCGTCGTTTTCTAAGTCACCAATTTAGCGCTACTTGGTCCCAATGGAATTTCCCATTGGGAACCTACTAACACTAAGTTGCTACCTGGTTAGCAAGATGCTTCCAACAAACCGGCCACAATCAAACTTGCTTGCAAACCTTCTGCCACAACAATCCCTTGATAATCGACCAATCACTTTCACTATATTCACTGGGTGTAAAGTCACGCTTTCAGCTAGAAAATGTCAACGGCTTGGTTACGGCGACGGCTTACCTACGACTTTCTGAAGACATAAAAAATATATATTATTTATTATTTACATTTTTAAATTAACATTTTAAAAAGATTTTGAAATATAATAGCGTAATTTTTAGATGTGGAAGATGCATACTAACCAGTGGGAGGGCTAAGTGGAGAGGAACAACCCCTTGAACAGAAGAACCCTCCAGCAGAGAAGGCTCAGTGTGAGCTGCCATCTGCGAATTCGTAGAGATTTTGTGATTTATGCCCAGTATTGGAAGCTGGTCTGCGCTGTTATTCCACGCCACAACGCCAGAGGGCCAATCAGGAACTAGCTGTAGGTCTAGATATGGCCGCAGGCGCAGTGAGGAAGTGGGGGCAAGTTTGTGCAGGAAAACGGAGGGACATGAGGGCCAAAAAGAGCGGCAGGAATCCAGGTGGGAAAAAGGGGTCCCAGCGCAGAGCACCTGGTTTCTGAGCATAAATCAGCCTTCAGAGGTGGGAAGTTCCTCAAATATCAGTGGATCCCCACATGCTGTCATGGTTGCTAAGCAACAAACTTGTTTCTGAGGTTCTTGGTCTGTAGAAGGTCCCTGCAGTGACCCATGGCTGTGGGTTGAACCTCGCAGAGTTAACTTCCTTCTTCTAAAACACGCCCATAACCTGCAGCGCTAAGGTTAGCGACAGGTGAAGGTCAGGACCAGAAACTGAAACCATCTGAACAGTTTTGTGAAAAACGAAATAAACCAGATACGATGACTGGTATCCTAACGTTCACGTAGCGATGGACGTTGAGCATCTTCAGGTGGAGCCTTTTAAATCAGGTAACGTTCCACCAGGAGCCATTTTCTTTTTTTCTAAAACTTCCTGATGCCATTTTTTCAGTCAAAGCAGTTTATTAAGCAGGAAGTAAAGAGGAAAAAGGAAGCAGATGATCAGAATGTTGAAGATGTTTCCTCCTCTGCTTCCCTGAATGCTGCTCTGTTTGGTGTGAGCTGATTGAGACGCCCTCCGTCTCCTGCTCGCCGTTTTAACTGGATGTCTTCCATTGATTAGCGCCGCTTTGACTTCGCTGCATTAACAGGGTGAGCCACTGTGGAGTATTTAGTCTATCATTGTTTTGAAGGGGCCGTGCATCACATGGAAATTGTCTGCGTAATTAGATCTGACATAGTAATAATAGGTCTCAACAAGACGAGCTGCAAATGGAGAACGCGCAGCGGGAACGCGCAGCGGGTCGTCTTCTGGTGCAGAGGAAACACTTTTTACCGCGATGCTTTTAGAAAAAATATAAAGTAGTGATCTTTGATTAGAGCAGGGGTCTGTGATCACATGTGGCTCTTTGGACCTTCTACAGCGCCTCCTAATGGTGGATAAAATGTATATAAAGAGCTAAATAATGTACCATTAAATAAATGCCAGTCTTAGTGTTTTATATAAGATGAATAAAAAGGACATTAAAAATAACAGATATGTTTTTAGAGCCATTTCTCTGTTAATTAGCTTGGAATTTATGTTTTAATATTATTTTAAAAGTATATAAATAACAAAACAAATATGTTGTTTTTTGGAAAAAATCCTCTACTTGGCGGCTCTAAATAACTTTTATTTGTTTGGACTTGGTGCAAAATGGCTCTTTGGATAATAAAGGCTGCAGACTCCTGGATTAGAACCCATCCTAGAGGTCAACTATTTGATTAATTATGGACATTTATTACTGTTCAGATCCAGCGGCGGCTGGTGGAGTTTCCTCCAGGGGGCGCTATCACTTCAAAACAGACTTAGACCAAAAACCAATCAAATGTAAACTAAGGTATCACAGCAGTATATTTACAGGAATAACAAAAAACTACATTCTAAAATGTTCTTTAAAGTTCTTTAAATCAGTCCTAGCTGCATCTATCCAGGCTGGCTCTGATCCTGTAGGCAGGGAAAGCAGGATACAGCGCTAGCCTCGCTGTGTGCAGTTAGCCTCGCTACGCGGCAGTTAGCCTCGCTGCATGCAGTTAGCCTCGCTGCTTGCAGTTAGCCTCGCTGCGTGCAGTTAGCCTCGCTGCATGCAGTTAGCCTCGCTGCGTGCAGTTAGCCTCGCCATGCATGTAGTTAGCCTCGCTGCATGCAGTTAGCTCTCGCTGCACGCAGTTAGCCTCGCTGCGCGCGTGTTAGCCTCACTGCGTGCAGTTAGCCTCGCTAGCGTGCAGTTAGTGTCTCGCTGCGTGCAGTTAGCCTCGCCATGTGTGAGCCTCGCTGCATGCAGTTAGCCTCGCTAAGTGCAGTTAGTTAGCCTCGGCGCTGCGTGCAGTTAGCCTCACTGCGTGCAGTTAGCTTAGTGCCATGCTTTGCAGTTAGCTCTCGCCGCGTGCAGTTAGCCTCGCTAGCGCAGTTAGCTCTCACTGCGCGCAGTTAGCCTCGCTGCGTGCAGTTAGCCTCGCTGGTGCAGTTAGCCCTCGCTGGCGTGGCAGTTAGCCTCGCCAAGGCAGTTAGCCTAGCCTTGGAGCTAAATCATCCTATATAGACCTGTCAATCAGCCTCACTTTCTAACAGACTCCACTGTGATGTCACAATGGGGGGGGGATCAGAAAATAAAGCTGCATGTCACTACCCAATCTGTCCGGGAAGTACGACCCGTTCTGCGCGAACAGATATACATCCGGTGTCCATAAATAATGTCATTATGGTACTAAAACTACTTATTTCTATCCTTAACTCAATAAATAATGCTAATACACATTTAAAAAAATGTTTTATGAGTTCTCTGAGACAATTTTGATGCTATTTCCATTTTCTCCGTTAAACAGCTTCTCTGATGTCATCATGGGTCACGATCAGAGCAGTAAATCTGATTAAACCATTTATCTGCATTCTAGTTGTTTCTTTCTTTAGATTACGCGCTATATAGCATAATGTTAACATGAAAGGAAAAAATAAAACTCAAAAAGACGAGATTTATATTTAAATCCAAAGCCGGAAAAGCTAGCCAGGATCGTGCTTCCGGGACGGATCGTGCTTCCGGCACGGATCTTGCTTCCGGGTCGGATCGTGCTTCCGGGACGGATCGTGCTTCCGGGACGGATCGTGCTTCCGGCACGGATCCTGCTTCCGGGACGGATCGTGCTTCCGGGACGGATCGGGTAGTGACAGTTGCTTTCAGCTGTGGGTGAATGAGAGCTGCTCCTGCACAGCTTTACTCCTCATTCAAGATTAAATATTCCACATCAAAAAAATATATTAATATATCTGGAAATATTTAATTTATAGCTTTATTGTAGTTTTTTTTTTTATGTCTTAATTAAGGTGATGGGTGGATGGGGCGGCGCTCTAGCGCCCTCTATTGGCCGGCCTCCAATGGTTATGACCCTGAAACGCATCAGTGATGATCTTAACATAGAATCTGTATTTTAGTGAGATGTTCAGCTGCTAAAAATGTTAAATTAAGGTTAAATTGATGAATCTGTTTCCAATATGGCCTCCAAGCCACGTATCGCAGAATCCACCGAAAAACCTTTCATCTGTGACGCAGAACTTCCCAAACATGTCAGCCTGTCACCCTAAAAATAATAAGGCAGCAGATGGAAGACCCCCTAAAAAATACATCTAATATTGATTTATTAATTAAATAATTCTATAAATGTTTGTGTGAACTTATTTTATAAAATCACTCTTAATAATTAAATTCCTCCTGTTTTTAATTATTCAATAGAAAATGTAATTATTTAAGGTTAAAATTTACAATTTAATGTTCTGTTTAATATCTGATTATTTGTTTATTCGAAAAAATAAATAAATGACAAAACAAAATGAACTGTAATGCGTCTCGCATCATTATTTTCATTCAATGTTGCTGAACTTTTATAATTCTTTTAAATAGAAAACAGCTCAATGTTCTTCTGCATATTTATTTTCCACTCTACTGAACTTTTTCCCATTAATTCCTTTTTCCATCATCATTTAAACTGTTTATCTGCTAAACTGTTCCAGTCTGATCACTGCTGCTCTTTATATTGTTCTTATTCCACCTGCAGCATCAGTTTAAAAGCTGAATGCAACATTTCTTTTTTTTGGGGGGCAGCCATTGTGGTTCCTCTGCTAGTTAGCTTAGCGTCCTTTAGTTGTCCAGGATCTGCTTTAGTTTAGGTTTAATAAACTCTCATTTGTTGCTCTGTGTTTCCTGTAATCTGGTTTATTTTTTTAAAGCTCGTCGGATTAAACTGAAGTTTTTCTAATAATAATAATTATTGAACTTTATTATTTGGAGAAATTCCCTCTGTGCATTTAACCCCTCCCCTTGGGGAGCAGTGGGCTGCCATTATGCGGTGTGCAGGGAGCAGGGTGGGGTTAAAGGTCTTGCTCAGGGACCCAGAGTGGCAGTCTGTGTGAGTGGGACTTGAACCCAGATCCTCTGGATTCATAGCTCTATGCTCTAACCACTGGGCCGCCCCTCCCCCATCACCTTTTCTGGAGGCCATCTTTGCAGACGATGTTGTTGCGTTGGCGTCCTCTGTACGGGCAGGAAGTGGGCTCCTCTAGGTCACCTGGAGGAAGGATCTGAGTGGTTTACCTGGTGGACGGCAGCAGGAAGCCTCCTCTCCAGGAACTAGTCTCTAGAGTAACGAGGCGGACTCGCACCCAGGACTCGTAGCAGTGATTATATTTCCCTCCTGACCTGGAGGAGCTGATCATGTGTCAGCAGATCATCGACGATCCGAACAAATTAATAACATTTTCCTTTAATGGTTTCATTTTATCACTTCACTACATGATGCCGTCCGTCCGTCCGTCCGTCTGTCGCTCCTGTCCGTTTCTCTCCACGCTGTCATCCATCCAGATGAGTCCCTCAGAGACTGAGCTCAGGTCACTCGTGTTGCTCTGTGTGTGTTTCCTTCATGCATGGCGCTGTGTGTGTGTGTGTGTGTGTGTGTGTGTGTGTGTGTGTGTGTGTGTGTGTGTGTGTGTGTGTGTGTGTGTATCTCCCATCTCTTCATGGCTCTGCTGTTATGTTCGTACAGCAGTGTGTGTGTGGATGTGACAGACTGTGAAATGGTGCGTAGTAGCACCTGGGCCCTTCAGTGTTGATTGATCGGCTTGGTCATGTGGAAGAGTCCCATCTGGCCAGCCACGCTGCGGTGTGTGTGTGTGTGTGTGTGTGTGTGTGTGTGTGTGTGTGTGTGTGTGTGTGTGTGTGTGTGAGTGTGAGTGGGGAAGAGGTGAGCGATGGAGATGTGCAGCATTAAACAGTGTGTTTATTGTGAGAGAGAAAGAGCTCTTCAGTTAGAGCTGTGACACCCAGAGGCCAGAGATGAACTGGATTTTATCATCTGAAAGAGAAACTGGGAGCCTCATACCACACTTCCCAGTTCCAACCATGAATCGGTCTGTTAGCGCCGGACAGAGCTGCGTTTCATTCGCCCGTTAATGCGGCAGCGCTCTGATTTATTCCTTAAAGCAGGTGGCAGCAGATTGGAGGGAATTTGGTGTCAGATTTGCAGACAGCAGTCTTCAGGTAGCTGAACTTAGTTTATGTCTGACAAGATTTAGAGGTTATTATCCAGCCTGGTCCAATCCGGTCTGCTCTGGTTCGGTCCAGTTTGATCCGGTCCAGTCCAGTTTGATCCAGTCTAGTCCGGTTTGATCCGGTCCAGTCTTGTTTGATCCGGTTTGATCCGGTCCAGTCCGGTCTGCTCTGGTTCAGTCCGGTTTGATCCGGTCCAGTCCGGTCTGCTCTGGTTCAGTCCGGTTTGATCCGGTCCAGTCCAGTTTGATCCAGTATAGTCCGGTTTGATCCGGTCCAGTCCGGTTTGATCCGGTCCAGTCTGGTTTGATCCGGTCCAGTCCGGTTTGATCCAGTATAGTCCGGTTTGATCCGGTCCAGTCCGGTTTGATCCGGTCCAGTCTGGTTTGATCCGGTCCAGTCCGGTTTGATCCGGTCCAGTCCGGTCTGCTCTGGTTCAGTCCAGTTTGATCCGGTCCAGTCCAGTTTGATCCAGTCTAGTCCGGTTTGATCCGGTCCAGTCCGGTTTGATCCGGTCCAGTCTGGTTTGATCCGGTCCAGTCCGGTTTGCTCTGGTTCGGTCCGGTTTGATCCAGTCCAGTCCGGTTTGATCCGGTCTCAGACTGGATCACTGGTTTTAGTTATTCAGCTGTTACCTGTATTACCTGACCGTGTAGTTCTGCATATTGAAGTCGGTTTGATTAAAGAGGTGATGGTTGTTCATGGAGGCTGGGAGGAAGGTCATCAGTGGGTCATCAGTGACCTAAAGATCTGCATGGTGCCTGCTAATAGCGAAGCATGCTAACGTCCACCTGTGATCTGATGGTGTTAAGGCCTGGTTATCCTCCTGCAGCAGCGTGTCGCAGTGAGAATGTCGCAGAAAGTCCTCATTACCAAGAAGAGTTTTAGATGCATTTAGGTGCTTCAGACAGACAGGACAACATCTGGTTAACTTTAATTAATTCAGGATAATGAAAACTTTAAATCCCCTTAATAAATCAAATCAAAAGTTTATTTATATATATCGCACTTTACAACAACATCAGGTTGACCAACGTGCTTCACAGAAAAATAAAAACATTAATCAAAAAATAAAATCATAAGCATAGTCGCTTTTAGGGATGCAACGATATTGGGATTTTGGCCGATATGCCTATTATTTTAAAACTCATGTAGCCGATAACCGAGTATCGACACCGAGCAAATGTTAAAGCTGGACAAAAAATAAGTAGTCATTGAAAATAGCAGTTTTGTTATCCATTTCTGACACTTTGAAAAATAATAACTACTCAAATATATTTTCATATGCTGATATCAAATTGATTTTAAAAACGCAGGTTATTTCCATCTATTTTATTTCTAAAATCTCTCGTGAAATTTCATTGTTCTGTTACAAACTCTCGTGATATATTTTGCAAATTTCTTGTGAGATTTTTGTTAGTAAAATAGATCGATACCGCCGCGCCAATATATCAACATATAAAAAATATGGCAACATTTGGTGAATTTTCGGGGATTTCGTGAGCATAACCATGACATATAGCAATATTTCATTAGTAAAAAAAAGAGATTGATATGGTGTTTTTTAAATGGCAATATATCAGCATATGAAGATATGTTGGGGATATTTTAATGGATCAATATTTTTCCCTCTCGCCTTTTGTGCTTTTAAGTCTGTAAAAAGCAGCTTTTGAGGAAAGAAGAAGTTATAGTTATTTACACCTTTTTTGTGACTTAGAAACTGATCAAATATCGGGTTAAATATCGGTGGGGTGGCCGGCGTCTGATATTCAGTTTTAAGGCCGGTGACCGAGTAGGGGGGGCGCATTATATCGTGGCAACCCCTAATACGCTTAATAATAACCAGTTTTGCAACGGCATCGGTATCGGCCGATACTGCACAGCCAGGTACCGGTATCGATCGGGGCCGAAAAAATGTGTCATCAGCGCAACACTAATAATAACTGATGAATTTTGATTTTACTGAATTTTTCAGGATGTTTATGCTGCTTGTTTGTTTTTTAAGATAAATTTTTTTATTTTTATTTGACCTTCCTCTACGAGATGATCCAGGAAACGGTTCTTTAACTACGGCTGCCGTCAAAAACCGAAACTTCTGCTGAAAAAACGTCAAACACTGTCTTAGGAAACTCGTTCAGTGCAAACATTTCTGAAACTCTCACAGCCTTGAAATCCAGAATAAGTGAAGTGGCCTGTGAATCGTTTCCTTTTAGATCAAGAGGCGCCGCAGAGCTTTAAAACCTGAAACCAGATTATTATAAAAAGAAATAACCACATCTTATTGGCCTCCATTCCCAAACTTCAGGAACCTTTAAAGTAAAGTTTAAAAGCATTTTATCATTGCCAAAAGCTTGGTTGTTAAAAAGTGAAAACATAATCAACCAGAGTAAAGAAAGTTTCTAGAACATTTAGCAGGTTTTCCAGCTCATGGTTTTGGTTTGGTGACACAAAAGGGGGAACAATGAGGGTCCCTGATGCAGATCTTCAGCTGCTGTTTGTTAAAGGAAAAGTCAGCCATATTCAGAATCCAAACTCCTGAAAGTTCTTTTAAATCTGAAATGATTCCATCCTGTTCAATAAATGATCAGTGTTTTTAATTCAGAGTAATTTTCATGTGAATGTGCTTTACTGGAGGCATCCATGTTTGTCAAAGAACACTACTGCCACCTACTGGTTAGTGACATTGTCACGGTGCGGTATCGGCTGTTGATCAAGTCCCAGTGCTGTATCTGGTGTTTGTCACAACGCGCCATTATCCAAGTCATCTTGAAAACATTCTTCTTCCAAATGTTGGCTACATATTACGGTTTTTTCTCTGGCCAGAAGTTCGATGGCAAATCCTCCTCTTCAAGTTGGCGATCCAACGCACCAACCCGTTCCGCGGAGGATCAGGAATCAGAAAGGTGGAATAACTCTTTTTCACTTTTACCCGATGTATTCCAGCATCCAGCCGCCATGCACGTGGGCATTGTCAGTTTCACTATAGCTCTGGTGAATTTCAATGGTGAAGTCCTCTGGAAATCTTCAATAATTGTTGTTGATTGCAGATGTGTCTAGTAGTTCCCATTGATTTAGCTTGGAAAGCAGCGAGAATGGCGCTTAGGCTTACCGCACCGTGTGACGCCACTGCTGGAAGATGGCAGGAGGGAGGGGCTATATATTTGGGCAAAAATGGCCGCTCCCAGACTCAGTGATCGAGACGGAAAATGATTGTTTTTATTTTTTTACTGATTATTGATAACATATTAATTTTAGGTATAAATAATGATCCATAGGTTATTTTTTGCTGACTGGACTTTCCCTTCAAGGCGGCCATTGTATTGTTTGACCAACCTTTCACTTTTATTTTATTATTCTTGTTCCACTAAATCCTGACCCTCCTGCAGCTCGGCTAAATCAGAAACTCTGGGCTGAGATATCTGAGGGATAAAGAGTTTCATTGTGAAAAGTAATTGGAGAGAAAAAGGAAAGCAGATGCTGGTAGAAACTAAGACAGAGAGACAGATTAGGAGAGCGTTAGACAGAAAAACAGTCGTTTTTTGAAACCAAGCCAACTGATAATTAATGCCTCTGACATCACGGTGTTCTAATTAAGCCTGGCATTCATTAAGCCAAGTGTGTGTGTGTGGGGGGGTGTTTGCTGCTAGCTTTTAGGGAGGGGGATATGTTAAATCTTCACTCTTTCTCTTTTAAACAATAGAAAAACAAGTGGAAGATATAAAAAGAGATGAGTTTGGTGGAGGTCTGCAAAGCCCAGCTGATGGCAGCTATCTTTAAAGTTTGATGTTAGCCTCATGACTGTCAGTCGAGCCGAATTCATCCAGTCACCTGTGATCAGGCAGCAGTCTGTAGACTGATGACTGTTTCTAGCCTTCTAACGTTTCTGCTGCAGTTTGTAAACATCTGATGGAGGATTCCTGTCACTGATGCTTTAGCACAGCTGCTATTAGAAACAACATCTTAGCTAGCAGATACTAAGATTACTAACTTACAATCGTTAAAAGTTAGGAGCCACATTCCCACTGACTGCCACTCTGGGTCCCTGAGCAAGACCCTTAACCCCCCACTGCTCCCCGGGCCGCACAACGGCAACCCACTGCTCGCCAAAGGGAGGGGTTATATGCAGAGAGGGGATGAGAATAAAATGCTGGGGAAAAAAGGCTAGGCTAGGCTAGGCTAATGTGCAATAAGCACCTTCATCTTTTTAACAAATGATAGATAACAGATCATCTGTCAGTTTTAGTGGCAAGAAACAGAATACAACTGCTGATAAATAACTAATTTAAATGTAATTGATCAAATGTTTTATAGATCCAGACTCTGAACCCAGAAAACTATGAATTATTGCCAGATAAACAGATTCTGGTTTAACATCTTCTTCATCAATTAGCTTTAAAATCAATGCTTAAGAATTAAGGGCTAAGGTTAGGAGCTAATAGTCAGCTGGCTAACTCTAAAGCTAACTATTAGCTAAAAGTGACTAGCTAGGAGGCTAACTCACTAAGTAAAGATGGATTAACCCTGGTATATTATCTAACAGTTTCTATACATAGCCTGTAGCTTCTTTAGTTTTATTAACATTTAAATAATAAGTAAAAGTTTAAAGGTTTTTCTCTTCAATGCAAAGTTTAATCCATGTTAGCTAAGAGTTAGCATTCAGGATGATTAAAAGCTACTGGCTAAAAGTGAAGCTGTGATTCCAAATCCACTCTAAATTTTTACATCTCAAGTTTAAAACTTTTTGTTATATCTAGAGGCCTTAGTTTAAACTTTAGCGGCTTTCAAATGACAGCTATTAGAGAAAACCATGAAACAGTGAAGTTATAATAAAGTTTGATGAGTTAGCCGTTGGTTTAACAGCAGGATGCAAACATTTAACTCTAATCGGGGGAAAGTGAAACAGACCTGAGATTAAATGGGGCCACGATTACAGAGGGTCTCATAATTAGCTAGATAATAAAAAACAAAAAATCTTAGTTAATTTGGTTAAAGACTAACAGGACAGGAGATGAGTTAAGGTGAACAGGGTGGGGGAGCAGGATGTGCACGGGGAGCAGAGGAAAAGTAAAGTTTTGGGATCTCTCCATTTTTTGATCGAAGGATTTTCAGATTGCTAATTAGGCATGGAGGGCTAGCCATCGACAGCTGCATTCATCATCATAAAACGTAATAATTAATGACATTCCAACAAAGAAAAATATGCAAATGAGCTCCCCTCATTAGCATTTTCATATTCAGCTCCCATAATGCTTTTGCTGACAAGGTTGTAATTAATGAAAATTCATGTCTCTTAGCTGAGGTCTAGATTGGATCACATTCATTCGCAATCCCCCAAACGAGAGAAAAAAATAAAAAACACAACAGGGATCTCTGCCAAGTTTTTAGTGAGACGAGCAGGAGGGGCGCGAGAAGACAGAGGAAAATGGTGGTGGAGGAAGGCAGATGGCAAAGAGAGCAAAAGACGTGAGGAAATGAAGGGGGGGGTGATGCAGAAAGTTACGGTAGAACATGGAGAGAAAGAAACCTGCAAGACACAGCGGAGGGGAAACTAAAGAAAGGTTATGGTGACGTAATCTTCCTCTAAATTATCACTATGTAGAAATAGTGAAAACAAATGAAACACGAAGCATAAGTAGTCATTGAAAATAGCAGTTTTGTTATCCATTTCTGACACTTTGAAAATAATATACTCAGCCATATTTTCATATGCTGATATCAAATAGCTTTTTAAAAACGCGTATCGCTATATTTTACTTTCAAAATCTGGTGAAATTTCTGTATCATTCTGTTACAAACTCTCGTGATATTTAGCAAATTCTTGTGAGATTTTGTTAGTAAAATAGATCGATACCGCGTC
>JAGKQL010000065.1:7751658-7786856 GCA_018398635.1 Cyprinodon brontotheroides | reverse complement strand
TTTTTCATCTGATTCATGTCGCACAGAAATAACTTGACGCTGTTATTCTAACGTGAACATGAGAACACATAAAGCAGATCTGTTCCCAGTGTGTCCTCGCTCTGGGTGTGTGTGTGTGTGTGTGTGTGTGTTGGCAGCAGATAGCAGCTGGCCCCCTGGGCTTTGCCAACGTGGCACTGCCCCCTCTGCAGCAGCATGGCACAGGCTCCGTCTTTGTTGGGAAGCTGGCTCCCTTTTCCTGCTGTGTGTGTGTGTGTGTGTGTGTGTGGGGTGAACAACATTTCCTGAAATAAAGTCCTGCTAGTCTGAGAGAAGCACAGCTTTTCAATGACCAACAGGGATGTTTTTGTTTAACTCAGATGTGAATTAAAAAGCTTTTTTTTTATATATATATAATTTAATCTTTCAAACTGTAACCGGCCTTTTCTTCTGTTTCTCTTTTTGGACGAAACCTTTGAACATTTCTGGTTTAGGAGCTCAAACCGACGCTGATGTGATCAAACTCGTTCCTTTGACTGATGTCACACCGTGTACAGAATGAAAGGACAGCTGCTATTGGCTGTAATCAGGAACTCTGGAACCAATAAGGTTCGACTTCTGGAGAAATTCAGATTGTAAACAAACAGCAGCTATAGATGAAGGGATCCTCGCCGGCGGATCGATTCGTCGGTGCGTTCAGCAGCCTGTGCTGCTGCTCCTTCCACCTGCTATCGTGGTTTGGTTTGATTTATCAGTGAATGCTGATTTTTGTTGCGCGGCATTCGCTGTCTTTGTGTAATTCTGCTCACATTCCAACATCTCTGCAGCGAGGGGGACTATAAATCTGATATCTGAGATGATGGTACTGCTGCTGAAGCTCCTCAGGAACGTTTTTAGCAGCCAGAACGGCAGTGAGACGTTTAGCATCCATTCTTTGCCTGCTGTGTGTGCTAACGGTCACCTGGAGGATCCAGTCCAGGTAGACCGGGTCACCTGGAGATTAGAGAAGAACCATTTACCATTTAATCTAACTCATTTTATTTGAATAAAAGCGGTAGAAGCAGTAAAATGTTTAGTAACTGTTGGCTCAAAACATCTGATTTAATGTCGAATATTGTGCTATTTTAATTTTATGTTTCAAAATATAAAAATAATACAAATAAAATGACTAGAAAATAAAACAGTTTTTCACGCAATATATTTTTAGGTTACTTGCACCAACATTTCCTGTAGATAATTTATCTAGATCAGCCTCCAGGTGCTGATGGTGAGTAGAGGAACCAATCAGGGGTCGTGATGCTAGATGCTAGTAATAATACTTAAGTAAAAGTAATAAGTAACATTTTCTGAATCCCATGTAATCGAGTAAATGTAACTAGTTACTACCCACCGCTGAGGTTGGATGTTTATCCTCTTTTTTTGGCATTAACCAATAAAGTGCTGCCGCCACCAAGTGGTGAGGAGTGGAACAGCTTCATCAGGCTAGTTGAACATGTTGGTCTAAATATGTTTGACTTTTCTTATCAACATAAAATTGAACTTTAAATTAAAAAAGTCATAGTGTCTTCAGAACTTTTACATCCTTTGTTATATTTTTCACCCATAATAGGATCGGCTTTGGATCCACTGTTTACTATGTTAGCTCTAGCTAACACCGTTAGCAGAAGCTAACAGTGTTAGCTAGAGCTAACACCGTTAGCAGAGGCTAACGTCAAATCAAATCAGAAGATAATGAAGGACTGTGAAGCATCTTTTAGTCGTCGTTCTCATTTATCTGAGAAAATGTTTTGATCCTGATGCTAACCGCTAACAGCCTCAGTTAGAAGCTCTTTGTAGCATAGCGCTACATCTGGGTTAGCATCTGCTAGCAAAACCCTCTTAAGCAAACTCTAATCTTCATCTTCTGATTTCTACATAAATTTCTAGGTGGTTTGATTAAAACTTTAATGGGTCTAAATTTACTGGTTGCTGTTTTAGCTGCATGGAGCTAGCGCTATGGAACTCTCCGATACGTCCTGGAAGCACGATCCGTTCTGCGCCAACAGATATACATCGATATACATCGTACTAAAACTACTTATTTCTATCCTTAACTCACTATAGAAAGCTAATAAACATCTTTAAGAAAAAGAAAAAAGGTTTTATGACTTTTGTGAGACAATTTTGATGCTTTTTACATTTCTTTGTTAAACAGCTTCTCTGACGTCATCATGGGTCACGATCAGAGCAGTAAATCTGATTAAACCATGTTTATCTGCATTCTAGTTGTTTCTTTCTTTAGATTACGCGCTATATAGCATAATGTTAACATGAAAGGAAAACATTAAACTCAAAAAGACTAGATTTATGTTTAAATCCAAAGCCGTAAAAGCTCCTGAAAGTAGCGAAGGATCGCATTTCCGGTGCAGGTCGGGAACAGAGTGATAAAACAGAAAGGATTTAAAGGCATCTTTTTTGTCAGGAAATACATTATTAACGTGTAACTCTTTATATTTCAGTACGTTTACTATTTTTGAGGTGGGAAAAACGCCATTTAGGTATTTTTAATTAAATAAAATCAAAGACGACCAGAATGTATATCTGGATGCGCAACTGAGCTGATGGTGCTGAACGGATCGTGCTTCTGGGGCGATTATTTTGCTTCGGATTGGGCCCGGATCGATTTTGCGTCCTGGGGCCGGATCGTGGACTTCCCGGTCGAGGTAGCCGACTGGGGCGGGATTTTGCTTCCGGTTGTCGGATCGTGCTTCGGGAGCCGGATCGACTGGGACGGATGCTTCGGAGGTGCGGGATCGCGTGCTTCCGGGATGGATCGCGTTGCGTGGAGCTGGGACGCGGGGATCGGATCGTGCGTCTGGGACGGATCGTGCTTCCGGGTCAGATGGCGTCGACTGGGGACGGATTTTTGCTTCGAGGGTCGGATCGGGTAAGTGACAGGGACCCAGCATGCATCATTTACCCAGACTGCATTGCACTATAAACAACAGGTGATATCTGTGTGATAAAACTTTATTCACATTTATAAAAAACTACAGCTTACAGTATTTGTACTGTATCACTTATACATTAAAAAATTTTTTTTCTCAAATAAGTCATAATAGCACCATGCAAAAGAGAGCAGAAAAATACATTTTGACATTTATTCATTCTTTTGTTCTCTTTTGCACATTGCTATTATTAGTTTATCTGTAAATATATATAAATATAAATATTTACATATGTATATATTTATATTTTTAGTGTGTAAAGTAGTATTGTATTTCTTATATTTTATTTCTTTAGATGATGAATGTGTGGAAGATGTCGTTTGTAAACCTGGAGCGAATAACAAAGATAAATTTAAAGCATTTCTGATTCTGAAATAAATTCTGTTGTAAAAACTAAAAAATAAGGTTGGATTCAGTTAAATAAATGAATAAACTTCATATGAAGCAAAGTAAACGAGAAATGAAATGAAAGTGAGTCGCTGCTCTGATGTTTGTCTGAAGACGTTCTGGGTGGAAAAGATGTTTTAACTTTTTAAAGCGTAAAATGTAAAGTCTGAGACTTCGTCTAACTTTTGTTAAAAAAATGTAAAATATGAAACCAGAAAAACGTTAAAAAGTTTCAGTTTGATAAAGTTCTGCTTTCTGGAAGATCTTTAAAATTATAAATAACTTTAATCTTCCTATTCAGAAAGATATTTAACCCCAGTGTCACCTGGGCCATCGGCGCCGCTGCAGTTACTTCATCTTATCTTCAGTCGAGGTGTTCTCTTTGCGGTTTCGTCTAAACTGAACAAGTTTATATTGTGTGAACAGATGTTTCCTGTGGCGGCAGGCTTTTAGGTAACAGACTCACAGTGCGGGGGGGGGGGGGTCGTTGTTCCTGCTACTGTCACTGAGCACAGCTGAGCGTCTGTCTGATGTTCTGAGAAGGAGAGGACCTCATGGTTCTCTGCTCTCCTGACAGACGAGCTGTTGGGTTTAGAACGCCCTGCTTCCTCTGTCCCAACCTGGACCGGTTGCTCCTCAGGACGTTTAGCAAAGATCACTGATCATCTCTGGTGCTCAGACCCCAACAGAGACAGAACCGTCCCCCGAGTTTATGGAGAGAAAATAAAAATAATATTAGAAAGATGAACTTTCTGAGGCTCGACCGTCAGAATCTATTTCTGCCCTTTACAGATTTTCTGTCTTTTTGATTCTTTAACATAAATATTTAAGATCAAACCAAAGTTAGTTTGATATAAAGATAAACGTCTCCAGACTGACTGAAGCAGCTGGATGCTGCTCTGTGGCTCCGCCTCCAGTGGAGGAGGATGGACCCACTCTGCTTTACTGGGTTCATTTAATCCAGAACTACTGCAGCCAAATATCAAATAATCAGCTTCAGACTTTGACTAGGCCACTCCAAAGCCCTGTTTTCTCTGCTGACGATTCATCCTTTCCGTTTCCAGGAACTAGAGAGCATCAGTTGAAGTTGTCTGTTGTCAGAGCAGCTATGATGCGTTTCCTGTGGGAGGTCCCACTGCATGAAGCGGCGAGGCGCTCCAACCATCCTGCAGATCTTTACAGAGTTAGTCTGGTTTCCCTGCAGAGGATTATTCAGACGTTAGTCATAAAGAAAAGGCCGGATGTGTTGAAGCCAGAGGAACATCTGATGTCCATCCATGGAGAGTCTGTAGATTGTTACTTACATAAAACACAGAGCAGAATGCAGATCAGGAACCTGCAGCTCAGATGGTGATGCTCTACATCCTCCCTCCTTCTCTCTCTCTGATAGTAGCCTCCTTCTCTGGCTCGCTCCTTCCCTCCGCCATATGGCGTACCATGGTACATTTAGCTTGTCAGTGATAATGGATGACCATGGAAGCCCAGTTTTGCTTTAAGCGCTAGCTTGCTGTTCGCCGTCGCGCTGTGTGTGTGTGTGTGTGTTGGATGATGGCTGCTGATGCTCTGGGCTGTAGGATGAAGGATCGTGGAACAGAATCGGTCCGACGTTCACTTAACGCACAGAATAAAAGGGAGCTTCTTTCTGCGCTGCCGCTTCCAGGCGCTTTGTTTCATCCTGCAGACCTGATTGGTTGTCAGGAATTAAACCTGATTTCCAGTTTAAACGGATCCGTCAGATAAACGGCGTTCCTCCCCGTCAGAACATCGTGTTTTCAGACAAACCACAACATTCAACACAACTCAGCAGAAAATCTGATATAAAAGAATGAGTTCTCTGATTGGAGGAGAGTCGGTCCCACTTTACCAGCCAGAATCCGACAGTTTATTCAGGAAATCTTCCAACTTTTAATGTTTATTTTATTTGTTTAGATGTGAAGCATAAAAATCTGAAGCACATTTAACCAGTTTGACCTCAGAGATAAATAACTTCCTTCAATCCTTTCCTGTTTGGTCACATTTGATCAGGATGCTGCTTCTATTGTATGGAGGATAAAAAGTGCCAAAATTAAATACATAAATACAGCATTAAATAAATAATTAAATGTGTCATTCATTAATTATAACCACGTCACTAATATGAAGTGCCACAATTAAATCAATAAATACAGCGATAAACAATTAATTAAATGTGTAATTCATTAAATAAATAAGGAATTAAATATATAAATGTGTCATTAATTTAATAAAAATACGTCTTCATTTTATTAGAAAATATATATATAATTATTTCAGTGTGCATTTAATTATTTCATGGTCCTGTGTCAATGTGCAGTGCACCGAGAAACCATTAAAAGAATCTGTCAAACTCACCCATCAATGTTAGGGGGTGGGGTTAATCGGGAATCGAGGAGTCTCTAATCGATTTGCTTAAGCGCTTAGTGTAATGTGTGCAGGGCTACCCAATCAGGTGTGTTAGGGTAACACGCCCCTTATATTTGTTTAATGAATTACACATTTAATTAATTGTTTATCGCTGTATTTATTGATTTAATTGTGGCACTTTATATTAGCGACGTGGGTTTTAATTAATGAATGACACATTTATTTATTTAATTCCACATTTATTAATTATTAACACATTTATTTCTTTATTTAATGCTGTATTTATTTATTTTAATTTGGCACTTTTTATCCTCCATACGATCAGAGCTACAGAAACTAAAGCTTTTATTCTGATAGAGGAATAAAAATCAGCTAAAATAGAAACACAGAGTTGGTTTTTAATCAGAATCAAGTCTTTATGAGACCATGATGAATTCTGTCAGAATATAAAAGATACAGACGGAAATTAAAAACACATAAAGAGGAGATGATTGTGGGCTACCTGCATTTAGCTAATTATGGTTTTATTATCCTGCTGAATTTCTTATCCATGTTGTTTATTTTCTGTTCTGAGAAAAATCTATAAAATCTACTTTAATAAAAATACAAAGAATTAGAAAAACAAGCATGATTAAAGAGCAACCTTTAAAAAAGTGAATAAAACGGAAAGGCCTCCCATAAAATGATCAATATGTTTCATCTTTAAATATATATCAAATTAGTGAACAGCGACTCTTTCAGTGAGGGAACAAAATAACAAACGCGTCGTTCTCCAAATGTTCCAAACTCAGGAGAAACGCCGCTCAGCGCTTCCTCCCATCACCTGAGTTAGGTTGCCCCCCCCACCTTCTTCAAATCAGACAAAATTAGTGTCAAACGTTTGTGCCGCTATCGTTTTAAAGATGTAAAGAGATGTTTCTAGAGGTCATCAAAGGTCAACCCCTCCCCCCCCTTCTCCAAATGAGGCAAAGTGGGGGTCAATTAACTCGGCTCGTTAACTGACCTTTGATGACCTCTACAAAATATTATTAATATTGAAATAATAGCAGTACAAATGAACATTGCCATACAAAAATATAAAAGAATTTTTGAATATAAAATTAAAAAATGCATATTTTAAAATATATACATTTTTTTGCTATCATTTTATTTTATTAATAATAGTTTGTAGAAGCCATCAAAGGTCAGTGAACATTTGTTTATTCTGAAACTCTGAATTTCATATAAATTATAAATTGCTAACCTATGATCATTTTAAAGTGTAAAAAAACGATAGCGGCACAAACGTTTGACACTAAGAAGGTGGGGGGGGCTGACCTGCTTCACCCGTTTGAACGCAGCTTAGAAAGCTTAAATAATCCGACGCCATCCTGACGGCTGCTGAAGCAAAAAGCTGCGACACATCGCAAAGTCCTAGCTGCATCCGACGCTCTGGAAACTTCCGCAGTTTCCGTCCAGAACTGAACCTCTGTTGCCGTCAGTCGTTACGTCGCTGAACGGCGCCGGTTTCCTCTCAGGGGCAGAAGGTCTCTAAGATATTTTATGGGCCGTTTGCAAAATCATTACATTAAACATCAGTATGAAGATTTGATCAACAAAAACATTTTTAATTTGCCTCATCAACGCTTTAAGGTAATATAATGTTTCTACTGGATATTCCAGCAGTTTTTATTTTATTTTTTTATGAACGGTTTTCTTTGCTTCGCATTCCAGGCAGCGTGGGCCCCACCGCCCTGCTGCTGGTTCCCAGTATAACCTCCACATTCTCCATTTTATTTCAGAATAAAAGCCTCATGGCGGTTATGAAGTGTTGCAGAAATGAGGCTGAATGAAAAGTCAGGAGGTGAAGATCTTCCTTTCAGCCTCAGATGACGATAAAAGAGAAAAGATTTGGATTATTTTTCCTTTTCTTCTTGGTTTGTTTTTCAGGGTTTGTGAAATTAGTTAAAAATCAAAAGTTTCTCTTTTTTTGCACTAATTTGCAACCAAACGGTTTTTAATTAAATGTGAGAAAACAAGTTTTCGGTTCAAACTCTTAAGATGAAATGGCATTAATACAAACTAATAAAAGTTAATGTGAAATGATTTTAAGAGGAAGCAGAAGGAGGATCAGACCAAGGGCGGTGAAAGTAGCCAGGGTACATCATGGGGGCTCCTGCTTGGTTCCTATGGCAGCAGACGGGGGTAAATTGGTCGATTCTCTTTTCGCCGTATTTCCAGGACTTCTCCAGGAGAAAGCAGAGGGCGCGACCCCTGCTGGCACGCTGTGAATGAAAACACAGAGCCTGGAAGAAGCACGCTGCCGTGGCGGCGGCGGCTAAATTCGGCCCGAATCCCAGCCTCAGTGTGAATCCGTCGCCGTGCTTCACCTGATGGAATCACTTCTTATTCCAAATCTTTCACTTTTTTTCTTCTTTTAGCAGTTTGCATGTTTGTCTCGATGGTGGAAAGTTTCCAAAGCGTGAAACGAATCCACCAGTTATCAGCAGGTGGGATTTGGAAAGGTGGCGACCGGCAGCAAACAGACTGGGAAAAGGTCGGGAGGGAAACCCAGGAGACGAACACGGAGATTCTTAGTGTTCAATTAAAAACAGATGATTTTTAGAGCAGAATTATAAATCAAACCGTTGGAAGCTTCTTTTCTGATTAATTTTCCAATGTGAACAAATTTTTCTTTTCTTTCCTGGAAGTTAATATCATTGAATTCTTGTTGCTTTTTTAAAATCTGTTAAACTTTACTGCAAACAGTTTGACTCAGCTTAAATTTGCTATGAATAAAAAATCTAAGCAGCAAAGATCCGACTGAGGCTGGTTTGAATGAAAGAAAAGATGAAATCACAATACGAAGTTCAGAGAAGAATCCGGGCCTTCGATCAGCGGACTTTCATCACAATGTCTGATCTATCTTCTATAGTTCTGCTGCTATGGGCTTAGACTGCTGGAGGACATAGGGACCCCTTTTCATCATTCTGCTTCATTCTATCTCTATTCTCCCACTCTGCAGAATCTGTTAGTTCAATCTCTAACGTTCTGCTCTCTCTGCTTTTCATCTCATAGTAGCTTCATCTGGTTACCAAGTTCCTGTTTGGCTGCTGACTCCATCCTGGAGAGAAATATCGGCTGTGCTGCTGCCATCAACACCTTTGTTTCTAGATGTTGGAGCTTGGCCTGTTTTCCAGTGTAGTCCTGTTTCTACTCACGACTGTGACTAACTGGATGTAGCTCTCTTCATCCTCTGACATGGGGAGCTGGCTCGAGCTCTCGTCTGCCTGGCATGTGTGTTTCCTGGACGGGGCCGCCTGTGGAGCTGGTTGCCTTTTGTATCTATGCTTCTTTTTCTATGTCTGCTTCTGTCTCCTTGAACCCACAGATGTGGCCTCAGCGAGATGGCCGCCACACTGAGCCTGGTTCTGCTGGAGGTTTCTTCCTGTTCAAAGGGAGTTTTTCCTCCACTTCTAATAAGCTACAAAGCATGCTTAGTGTGAGGGATTGCTGAGAAGAGTCAGATGAGTCGTGATGCAATCAGCTGGTTTTCCTTAGGTAGTAGAGGTCGTTTGGTTTCTTCATTCAGCACCAAAGCTGCTCTCAGTCATATAAAATCTACGGGATTCAAACATTAACATCCAGCCTCTGTAATATTTGGTTAGGATTTATCCATCATCCATCCATCAGTTCTCTGTCTTAAAAAAGGTTTGTTTAGTTGTAGTTGATGCTTCTTCATGGCGATATGAAGAATATTTTAATCATCATATATTTGGGTTATAATGGCGATACACCATATATATCACTACATGTTTAAATTACCTTAAAAAAACATAGAGAGGTTAAAACTGCATATTTGTTATACTCATTCAAACTTTTGGTTTCAAGTTTAAATCATTTTAATTTTAACCAGATCAAATCTTTTCTGCCACATGATGTCATTATGCGTCAATATTAAGAAGATCCCAAACAGGAAACTACGGAAGCCCAGAGCGGCCACGTCCCTCTGATTCTGTTTCTCTGTGGATTTCTGGAGAAACCGATTTAATGTTCTCATTATCTAAAGACAACGAGATGATTGGTTTGTTAAACCTGATTACAGGTCATGGCAGCAGATGTGGAATTATTTAAACAATCCTGTGTTTAACTTTTACGTAACGAGACGACGTTGGTTTGATGATTCAGACCTGCAGTCGCTGTTACACCTGTAACAGGTATAACGGCCTGGTTATCCTTCAGCAGCAGCAGTTTGTCGCTGTTAGCTTGATGCAGATATTTTTGATTTATGCTAAATATTGAAGCATGGTCTGCGCTGTTATTCCACGCCACAACGCCAGAGGGCCAATCCAGGAACTAGCTAGGATTGTGGCGTCCGTGAAGTGTGGGTTTGATGAGCTTGTTCGCCCGTCTACAACCCCTCATCCACGACACCAGACGACACACAGTTCCCGCGTGAGTGTTCCCCAAAAGACGTGCCGTGGCGCTGCGTGTTTTAACTTCGGGTGCAAACCAACAGACCGTCGCTCAGAGCTACAAACTAGCGTCCTGCACGGCGTCTGGGATAGAGTCTGAGGTGAGCCAGGCGCTGTGGGCGGAGCTACAGCCAGAGTTTCTGCCATTAGGGACCAATCAGGAAATATAGTGTAGAGCAGATGGAGAACTGACCAATCAGAGGCCTCCTGTCTGCGGTCACCTACAATTTTGGGAGGTGCAGTAGAAGCGTCTGCGGAAGTTCCTGGGGGCCCCATACAACTTTTGGTATGGTTAATAAAACTATTCCTTATTTCTGCACATTAATGATGTTTTTGATAAAAATCCTTTGTCTAAAAATGCCATCAGAACGCTGATAATATTAAGTGTGTCTCAGCCCCCTTCAGTGTCCACCATATTGGATCAGTCCATTTGCTGCACATGTTCAGAAAGGTCCAAACAGACAGCAGCAAACCATTTGAAAACAAACCATGCAAAGTAGAGCAGTGTTGCCAACTTAGCGTTTTAGTCGCTATATTTAGCCACTTTTCAGACCCCTCTAGCACTTTGATTTCTAAAAAGCTCCTAGCGCCAAATCTAGAGACTTTTTCTGCTACTGGAGACTTTGGAGACAACATCTAAAGCAGCGAACTCTGCTCTCCAGAGCGAGTAGATTGGTAACCCCGCCTCCTGCTCTCCTCTATCTTGTCTGCTGTCATGATTCATGCAGCTTTATTTCATCCAAATGAAAAATGGAGAACAGATAAGCAGATCATGGCTTGTCTACAGTGAAAAGAAGGACTGGGTTATTTACTTTGGCCTTTTTGGAAACACAGGAAGGAGCAATCAGCTAAGTGAGCTTAGTGCTTGGAAAAAATCTTTCATTCCTTTTGAGACAGCATGAAAAGTCAGCTGAGTACAAAACATAGAGAGGAAAACAAGAAGAAAAGGGACAAGAAGAGAGGACACAACCTAGAACAGATAATGGATGTCTATTCTATTAACATTTCTACATCTGGAGAATGGGGCTGGGCCCCCTGCCTGTCTTTGCCCAGGGGCTCCAGATTTCCTACATTCGTCCCCTGACCCTGTTGTTCAGCCTCATTATTACTCATACAGGTTAATCATCTCGTTATCTGAAGAAATCAATTAGTTGTTTAACCAGATAGTTTGTTATTATCTGCAGGAAAAATAAATAAACTATAAACTAAATATTATTCTCTTTTATGCTATAATTTATTGCGTATATCGTTTTTTTCTGGGTTCCTCAGTGAATCTCTGCCTCTGATCCTGGAAGCGACTTGCAGTTCAGCTTGTTTCCTGGTGCCTTACAGGTGCGTGTCATTTTCAGGTCCCTCCTCCATCCCTGTCCAGCTATTTCCACCCTCACGGCGTGATGTCAGGTGGGGTCTGCCCCGCTGTGATGGGCGGCTCAGCGTGTGGGAGCAGATATGTCATTATTTAGCTGCCAGGTGGCTGAAGTGAAGCCGCTCGGAGCGCATCAGCGCCGTGATGCGGGTCCCTCATCTCCTCATAGGTCGGCCTTCATAATAAAGGCGTCCAGGTGTTCACACCGCCTCACATTTGTCTAAATACAGGGATTATGTTGGGAGCCAGTCTCTGAAGGAGGAGACGCGTCTCCATGTGGGAGGCCTTTACAGATCCACACTAATTAAAGTTTCTTCTAAAGTTATCGACTATAAAACCTCAGTGCTGAGAAAACGGCTAAATTTAATGTTTCAGGTTATCAAACATTTTAATATCAGTCAAAGAAAAACGAGTTTGATGATGAAGATCCGCCGTTTCATCTTTAATTCATCTCTAAATGTAAATCCCTTTATTGTCCCACAATGGAGAAATAAACTCTGCATTGAACCCCTCCCCTTAGGGAGCAGAGGGCGGCCATTGTGCGGCGCCCGGGGAGCAGAGGGCGGCCATTGTGCGGCGCCCGGGGAGCAGAGGGCGGCCATTGTGCGGGGAGCAGTCAGGGACCCAGAATGGAGGCTGTGGGGAACCTTCTCAGAGCACCAGCTGCTTTAGCCAGCAGACCAGAAACCCAAAGAGCCAAAAAAAAATAAATCTGTAAAAGTTTTCTATTAGCCTCTTATGGCAACGCGGGCGCTAACTGCGAAAATTACTATCTGGGCTTAATTATATAATAAACATTAACGATTAAATGTTTATCCTGGATCAAATGTGACATCATGAGGTGAGGGAGGAGCCGTGAACGCTCTCGCCGCACGCCGCTTCACCACGCCGCTTCACGCCGTTTAGCATTAAATGATAGAAACAGGATAAAGGAATGTTTCTGTTGGGAGGAGCTGATGGAGGAACCAAGCAGGAAGTGACATCATCAGAGCAGAGCATCAGAGCGCTACCTGTTGGATCTATGAACGGTTTTCTATGCTTCAACCAAACTAGCAGCAGCAAACAGGCGCTTCCAGCTAAAATGCTAAAGACTTTTCCTTCGACCGGCTGTCCGGTTAAAGAGGCGGGGCATTTTCTGCGCGGCTCATTCCGCATCATTAATCAAACAGTCATTTAAACTTTGCAGCTTATCTTTCATTTGTGTTAAAATTCTTTAGATCTAAAACATCTGAGCTGAAAGGCGGCAAACGCAGCAGAGATCAACGCTTCCTCTGCATCATGGAAGAAATTACATCAGCTTAACATCATTTTAATTATCACTAAAATTAGCTGCAAAGATATTTGCATGCTAACAGTAAACGCTGTGATTTTGGTTTTTAAAACCAACATTTTCAGAACTAAAAGGCGTTTAGGACGAACTGGTCCGAAGGATTGGAGCCTGGCTGTATTCAGCGTTTTCTGATCATTCTGGATTATTTGGGTTTGTTTGAATGAACTTTTTCCTCCTACGTTTCCTCAGCGTCTCTTTGCTTTACTTCTAGAGTTTTTTCCAAATTACAGGAAAAGAAAATGTTTTGAAAGTTTAGAAATTGCTGCTGAAGCACGGTAGGGTCGGCGCCCCATATAGCCAGTTCTCACTTCAATGAAGTGGCTGTTTGTCTTCTCTATTCTCCCCATTTCCTCTGATTTTTATTATCTATTTTTCTTTTGGCTCTTAAAATAAAAACCACTGGAGCCAAAAAACCTTAAAACAGAAACTGATCTTCAACTAAAACCGACTTTGATATTTGCTGAATATGATTTATTCCTATTTAGACTCATTTAAGTGAATTAGGGATTTTTAGTTTCTGGTATTTTCTAATGTAATGATTTAAAGAAGAGGCGAATTAGAGGACGGCGTCCTGCAGAGGCCCAATCAGCTGCTCCGCTGCAGACAGAAGCTAGCGTCAGGATGGCGTCAGGAAGCTGGAGGCCGCCATCGATTCACCCGTCTGACAGCAGCTGACCCGCCGTCCGTCCTCCACGCCGCCCCTCGTTCTGGCCCCTCCCTCTTTTACCCAGCATGCATCAGAGCAGACCAGACTGCCAGCTGTCCCAGCATGCAGTCTAGTGCAGCAGCAGCTTTTCAGGTTAGCGCCACAGAGATCAGTGCGATAAGTTAAAACTTCTCTTTTCCGCTTTTCTATGAAAAAACATTTTTTGCTGAAAAACAGCAGAATATTTTATTCTATTAATGGAGTATAGAGATTGTAAATCGTGTCTTTAGCTAATAGAGCAGGAATTATAGGTAAATATGTAAAGATTTTGCGTTTAATATCCAATCCGATAAAATGTTGGGATGAATCTCCTGAAGCTGTTTGAAATGTTGAGTTTGTTTTTTTCGGCCTTTGAAATGACGGCGTCTTTATTTAGCAGGAAGAGTGAACATCACTCCGCCGTGTCACTCTTTGTGTTGCACTTTATCCATATTGTGCCTCTAATTCGGAATTTCACACCTTTCCTCTCAAAGCTACCTCTTTCTTTGTCTGCCCCCCCCACCCCAAAGAGGAGAGGAAACGTGTTAAATCCACCTCTAAGAACCTCTCAGTTGGACATTAGCAGCCGTCATCTGTCTGCTGAACAATACTTCTCCATGTTTTCCAGCGCAGCGCTTTGTTTAGCGAGCGGCTAACATTGTTCCATCAATAATGGCCTCTGAACACACAACCAGGCTTTGACTTGTAGGTAATCCTCCATGTTTGCTTTGTTTTATTGTCTGTGGAGCATAATTAGAGCGTTTTCTTCATTTGTTTTAGGTTTTAGGAGGAACATGGGCTCGCTGCCTCATGCATGGAACTCCACATGCTTTATTTGAGGAAGTGCTGCTCGAAATCCTCCAGACAAAGACGGCCGATACGGCGGCTAAATGCTAAACCCAGAAACCAATGAAACGGATTCATTTCCTGTGATATTAAAATGCAAACATTAGAGAAAAGCTTAATGTTGCATTTAGTTTTTTCTGTGTTTTCCTGCTCCTCAGATCATGGAGCTAAAGACGTTCAGCTGCCAAAACTTGCCTAAACCTGGACCAGAGTGTTCGGCGCTGGGCGAGGCGATAAGGAGAGAGGAGGGAGTATGGGGGGCTCTAATGCCAGCCTTATGCGTCTTTTAGTCGTTTCCGCCGGCGGGGTTTGGCAGCGGCGCAGCGTTGTCAGCGAGCCAACAAAAATCTGCAGTGGCTGCCGCATTTCAGTCTGAGCCCGACTCACAGAAAACACGGCGTGACGCCATGTTCGCCGCCAGCCGCCGCGCAGAGCGAGCTCCATTCAGACAATCAGAATCAACCTTCATTTCTCAGACTTCGTCTGGGGATGGGGGATGGGGGTCCGAGGTGCGGCCCCCGCTTGTTGCCCGTCGTTGTTGTTTGTGTTGTTTGTCTGCTGGTGCCATGGGGAGGGGGAGGGGGGCAGCTTCACATAATGAAGGTTGTTTGTTAACTGAGGGGTGGGGCATTTGGGTGGCGTCCCGACCAGACAAAGAGCTGCTGGCGTAACGGGACGCTCCTCCTTCAAACTCTTTCTTCTTCTGCAGATTTTCCTTCATTTCTTCTTCTTCTCTTTATTTGCTTCGATGCGAAGCGACTGAATCTAGTTTGATTTCTGTCTTCAGTGTTTCTGCTGTTTTTATCCAGCATAGAATGATGCAGGACTTCCTCTTTCAGCCGGAGGGTTGCCGGTTTGAATCCGGCCTCCCATCATGCCTCCTGTCAGAGCGGCTGAAATAAGGTCCACTAGTTCATCTGACGCTTATTTCACAGTTTTCTAGGAGAATCTATCCAGCAAATATCTATGAATCGGTGCGTTAGCTTTGAAATCAGGCCGACTCACTTCCTGCTTTAATTCCAGCTTCAATGTTGGATTTTATTGTTATAAAAGTGGTAATTATTAATAATGTTCTTATGTTTTTTAGTTTTTTGGTCGATTCTGTTGGTTCATTAATTACAGATGAAAAGTTGTTTTGCTTTTTTTTAATCTATGGTTTGATAAACTGGACTGAGTTGAAATTGTATAACTTATAAAAAAAATTCATGCATAAATAATAAACAGAAAGCGGCTAAAAGTAAAACTGCAGCTTTGATTTTTGACCTTTTGGTTTATTTTCATTCAGGAGCTCCTATTTCTGGATCCTGAAATTAGAACAAAATCTATATTTTATCTTTTCTACACATTTAAAACAATTCTTCTTCTTCTTCTTCCAACTGAAAATTCAATCATTTTATTTTTTAATTTTACAAGCTGTTATTTCATCCCTTCACTCTTCCACATCATAGGCGTTTCTTTTTGAATGTTTGTTAGCAGAGAACCGTTCGTTTGCTTTAGGATCCGTTTCCACCGTCAGACATTTATCTGCAGCCTAATATTTACGTGAAAACTATGAGATCAACTAAAATATGTTTTCTGCATCCACAATAATCCACAATAATCTTCAGTAAAACATTTAAAAACACATTTAACCATCTGTAGTTTTTCACGTAGAAACTTTGGTCTGAAATGTTGAGTCATGGGAGCAAAGGAGAACTGGACCCTTTAAGGTGTAAATAAAGCAGCACTTAAAGGGCGACTCACCCCTATGGAAGCTAGCTTAGCGTAGCCTAACTGAAGCACGGAATGTAGAGGAAGTAATGCCACAGATAGATCTTCTTTGTGGAGCCCAGAGACGTGGCGCAACTGAAGCTGCTGCTGCAGAGGCGGCGAGCGATGGCTAGCACGCCGCTGTCGGAGGGAGAACGATTAGCGGCCGAATGCAAAGCATTGATCAGGAAAGCCTGTAGCAGCGTCGCCCGTTTGAATGATCGGGAAATTTCATATTCAGAAGCCGCTGTTGAACTCGGACTCCCGCATCCTCCTGCAGACCTGGAGGTGACATTTTAGGACGGCGCACGCCGAGTCTCGCTACGCCGCTAGACGACAAATACCAGTTTCCAGGAACCAGTTCTTATATCCAAATGTTTTTAAATGTAGTACTGGGAGCTAATAGCCGAAGCCGATTGCCGAGGACAGCTAATAGCGAGCGAAAGCTGGGAGCTAATAGCCGAGCGATTAGCTGGGGGAGCTAATAATGAAGCGATAGCACGGAGCCTAATAGAATGAGCGATAGCTGGGGAGCTAATAGCCGAGCGATAGCTGGGAGCTAATAGCTGGTGATAGCTGGGAGCTAATAGCGGCGAATGCTTGGGAGCCAATAGCGAAATGCATTGCCGGGGAGCTAATAGCGTAGCTGGGAGCTGACTGGTGTGAGCTGGAATATGAGCGATAGCTGGAGCTAATAGCGTGAAATGCTGGCCGGAAAACCTTAGCCCGGTGGCACGTTGGCTTTAATAGCTCTGAGCGATAGCGCTGGGGGCTAATAGCGGCGAGTGATAGCCGGAGCTAATGAGCCGAGCTATTGCTGCAGCTTATGCCGATAGCTGGAGCTATAGCTCGTAGCTATGGCCGGGCTACTAGCTGAGTGATAGCTGGGGCAGCTAATAGCCGGCGATAGCTGGGGCTAACAGCGTAGCTGAGCCGATGGCTGGGGCTAACGACTGGTCGACAGCAATAGCTGGGCTGCTAATCGCGAGAGTGATAGCTGGGAGCTAATAGCCGAGCGATAGCTGGGAGCTAATAGCCGAGCGATGGGGAGCTAATAGCGAGCGATAGCTGGGAGCTAATAGCCCGAGCCGAGCAGCTGGCAGCTAATAGCGGTAGATAGCTGGGAGCTAATAGCCGGGTGATAGCTGGGAGCTAATAGCCTGGGTGATAGCTGGGAGCTAATAGCGCTGAGCCGAGCAGCTGGGAGCTAATAGCCGAGCGATAGCTGGGGCTAACAGCGAAGCCGAAGCTGTGGGAGCTGGGGCTGAGTCAATATGCTGGGGAATAGCTGGGAGCTAATAGCTAATAGTCGGGTGATAGCTGGGAGCTAATAGCAGAGCGATAGCTGGGAGCTAATAGCCGAGAAATAGCTGGGAGCTAACAGCCGAGCGATAGCTGGGAAGGTTAATAGTCGAAGCGATAGCTGGGAGCTAATAGCCGAAGCGTAGCTGGGAGCGCCTAATAGCGCTTATATGTTGGAGCTAATAGCCGGGTGATAGCTGGGAGCTAATAGCCGGCGATAGCTGGGAGCTAATAGCTGAAGGGATAGCTTTGGGAGCTATCGGTAGCCGATAGAGATGGAAGCTAATAGCGCAGCTTATAGCTGGGAGCTAATAGCTGGCGTGATAGCTGGGAGCTAATAGCCGGCCGATGATAGCTGGGGAGCTAATAGCGGCGGCCATAGCTGGGAGCTAATAGCGAGGTGATAGCTGGGAGCTAATAGCCGAGCGATAGCTGGGAGCTAATAGCTGAGCGATAGCTGGGAGCTAATAGCCGGCGATAGCTGGGAGCTAATAGCAGAGCGATAGCTGGGAGCTAATAGCCGGGTGATGGCTGGGAGCTAATAGCCGGGTGATAGCTGGGAGCTAATAGCCGAGCGATAGCTGGGAGCTAATAGCCGATAGTGATAGCTGGGAGCTAATAGCCGATAGCGATAGCTGGCAGCGACACGCAGCTGATGAGGACCTGCAGCGCCTCACCTACAGATGGATGCTGGGAGATGAAACGGTGCGGCGTTCCCAACTAGACCTCATCTCTTCTGTTTATTAGAACCCTAAGTCAGACTCATCGGTTAACGCTCTGCTGGCAGCGCGGGAAATTGAGAGGTCCAGTGAAAGGTTGGACTATGGAGGCAGAAATGGCGCATGGACGCCACATGACCTAAACGCTGAGGAAGCAGCGGCGGCGCGGCGCTTTAACGATGATCGCTTCACATCTCACAGGGAAATCAAAAAATGTGCTCCGCTTTTCCAGAAGTTTCTCGATGTTTGTCGTCTCATTAGAGTCCATATTTGGGTTGTTCTGTAACCGTGGTTACCGGGAGCGGCTGTAAAAGGCCCGCGGGCCGCCATCTTGGGTTGATTCATGTCGCCATTATTCTGGTTAGAGAGAAGTTATGAAAAAAAGATCAGAGGGAAAATAAATGAAGTCTAAAATGTATTTAGACAAATTTCAATTTTCTTTTTTATTATAATTGTTTTAAAATCCTTTATTGACTTATTTACAGACTTTTTTCTGAACGCTGGAATTAACGTCTGAGTTCATAAAGATGCAGCTGCAGGAAAATAAAGGAGCAGAGATGAAAGGGTTAATATAGATGAGGAGGCAGACGGCTGATTTATTCCCAAAAACTTCAAGAAACTCCAGATTTTTTTGTAAAAGCAGAGTTAAAATTAAAGATACGCAGAAATTAAACAATAATAAAAAACTGAGTGATCTGAAACAAACTACTTCCATTTTATTTATTGATATATTTATTTATTTATTTATTTATTTATTATAACACGATTCCAAAGACGTCTATAGATAGATCACAAAAAATAAAAACAAATTAAAACAGTAAAGCGTGTTAAAATGAGAACAATAAGCAATGAAGTTAAAATCCTATTTGGTTCGTATTTGCCAAACAGGAATTAATCTCCATGTAATAAAAAATTAAAAATAATTTTAAGGTTTAACAGAATTAATTCCAAGTATAACAAATAGAACTAAAGCGATTAGATCCATTATCTATAGCTTCTCTCATATAGTTTATCCGTTTAGGAAAACAATAATTCCTGCAAGTATAAAAAATTAATGAAAGAGAAACATTCAGAGGTTTAATGTTTAATCAAATCTAAAGCTAAAAGTTTTAGCGTCCAGATCTTGGCAGCATAGATCCAAACAAAGAGCAGCAGCTCGTCATGGAAATTAGCTCCCGCCAGCTGGACTGAGGCTCGCTTCAAAATCTCATGTTTAAGGTGAAGAAAATAGGAAATAATGACCTGACCTGGAAAACAAAAAAACAACGTAGAGCTACAGCATTTAGATTCACGTCTGTGATGCAGATGAATGCAGGACTGAGCATCAACAGGCCGTAAAACGTGAAAACCAGTTCCCGCCTGCTGCAGAGCGGCCAAAACACGCCGCGGGGAAAATGACCATTTCTAAACATCTAATGCAGATTTTTATTTTTACAGCTGCTGCTTCTTTTTTATTCAGCTCTCAGTTTAGAAAGCTGCAGTTTAAAGTTAATAAAACCAAATAATCTGCTTTTATTAAAGCTGATAAAATGCAGCAGGAGCCGAAACAAACAGCAGCGCCGCGTTCTGCTTCAAATCTGCATCTTTGGTTCGTTATCAAACCTGTTTGGGTCGATTGTTCTGCTTCAATGTTCATGAAATAAAAACAGATTAAATGAAAGGAGGTTTGAGGAAAGGATGCAGCGGCTCTGCTGGAAGCCGAGCTGGAAGCCGAGCTGGAAGCCGAGCTTAAAGCTGATCCTAACGCAGCCGATCAGGCTGACGGCTGAGAAACACAGGAGGATAGAAAATGCTTTATTAAGCTTTTGAGTTTATAAAACATTAAAGGTGTGAAGTTTATCTCAATAGATCCACATTAAAGGCATTTTAATCCTGATTAATCCAGAATAAATAGGAAGTGAATAAATTCACCACATTTAAAACCACAGATTAAAGACTGCCCCAATGGCAGGAAGACGATCGGATCTTAATCAGAAATAAAACTTAAAAACATTTAATCAAGCTAGATTATATAATAAATACAATTCAGATTAAAGCAAAAGGTTCCTCTGAAAAACAGAAATGTTTTTCCAACATTTAAAACTGATGCAGTTTGATTATTATTTATTTTTTAGATTTAAGCAAATAAAGCATTTATACTTATAAAATAAAACATATTTCCTTGCCAAAGACGTCAAGGCATAAATAAAGGAGAATAAAGCTGGAAGATAAACCAAATTCTTCAACACAATCAGACAAAATCTGTTTTCCAAAAGATTTTGATTTGTGTCGATTATGATTTAAAGTGAGTTTAAATATTAAATGTTGATCATTACTTTGTTTTAATTTAAAAACTGCTTCTGCACGCACAAAGAACTCCAGAAATGAAACTTTATTTAACATTTTTACTCTTGAAAGGTCTAATAAATCAGAGAGCAGAAACTCATTAAGAATAAAAAACATTAAAATGTTTTAATAAGCTTGACATCCTTGAATAGAAATACAGAATCTATTTGAGATTCTTTTTATATATTTTGAATTTTTATTTTTTAAATCAATTTTATAAAGAGATTTATTTAAAATGCAAAGGCAGGGATTCAGTGGTTTATTAATCTAGGGTAACTGATAAAACAAAAGAAGAAGTTAAAAGCAAAATGAAATAGAAACTGTAGCTGCGATTAATGATCTGAGTATGAACTCCTGATTTTCGAAAGGATTTTTTTTTTTTAAAAAAGCACGGCCTTTATGAGCGATGCGACGTTTGAAGGTGGCAAAGCGAACGAGCCGGAAACAAATATTAGCAGCAGAGATGATAGAAAAAAAAAGGACATTTTCAATACATTTTTTAACACAGAAATCTCAAAATCTGGAATTTTAAACAGCATATAAAAGCTCATGTTGCTTTTATTTTTCTAATTATATATAAATATATATGTCATTTCAAAATTAAATATACATTTTTTATTAGATTTTAATTGATTTATTTTCTGGAAAATGCAAAACAATGCAATTCACTTTTTATTTTTTAATACTGCAGAAAAACTCAAATAAATAGATCCGACTGAAAACAATAGAAAATATATAAAATCTAAGCAGTTGAAATAATTGTTTAATTTAAGGATATAAAGGAAAGTGGAGCAGAAATGAGCTCGTTAAGCAGCTTTAGAGTCGGAAAGAAGATTGACCTCTGAGGCAGCAGGGTCAGATCTTCACAATAAAACGATTATTTTAGGAGGAAACTTTAAACAAAAAGCTCCTGTTTATATTTATAAACCTGTTAAAACTAAAAGCTTTGTTTTAATCATGAAATCTTTTAATTTAAGGAGTAATTCTCAGCATTTAATGCAGATTAAAGGCCTGAAAACAGAAACATTATATATAGAAAAAGGAGGAATGTATTTTTCATGTTGAGCTGAAGGTAGAAGGCGACAGATGTGAGATGGATGCCGCGTCTCTCAGCTGCTTCTCGTGGCTCGTATACGTTCATCTGGCGTTTGATGTATTCAGTCGTTCCGGTGCCAAGGAACCGGTGCCTGCTGGGATTGCGGGGGCGGCGCTGGCAGCGGCGTGCGTGTCACCAGGAGACGGCGGTTACTCACGGACCGTGTTCTGGTAAACGCTCTGAAAACGTTGGGCTGGCTGCTGAGACGGATCCAGATCGGCGGGGATGCGGCTGGTGCCCGTCGCGGTGCGTGTGCGCCGCCGCTGCCTCTCAGACTTTTGTGGAAAGTTCTGGACCCGTGCCCGCTGGTGTCATGGAAACGCTTGGATCGCTCAGAGTGATTCATGTCGGCTCGGTCTAACCCTCCCCCAACACGCTCCCTGCATTCAGGACCAAGTTGAAGCATTTTCCCTCTCCTCCGTCTCATCCCTGCCATCCTTGTCAAATCGCACTATTAGTCATATATTTTATTAAAATGGTCTCATTATACGGATGTCAAAGATCATTTCTTCCTCACACTGAGAAGCTTCCATGTTTTATCTAAATCCAGGAGAAAATAGGAGCTTAGAGGTTTATGAGCTGAACGACGCTCACTTTGGATTCCTGCTTCTGGCATCAGAAGAATCTGAAAGGAATCCTGGAGCCGATGGCGGCGAATGTGACGGACGCCGTCAATCACTGCAGACAGAAAGAATATGGCGGCAGGAACACCTGCATGTTTCTCTGCATCCATCAAGAAAACAATGAGGAAAGCAAAACAAGGGAAATTCAAATTAAACCAAATTCAACTTTAAGCTCAAAGTTAAGAACATTTTTCATTACTGTATAGAAAAACTGGAAAATAAAACCTTCCATCAAACCGCCTCCATCTGCAAAAAACTAGACTAGAAGTTTATTCTGACTAATGTGTGGCGTAGAAATCCTACTGAACCGTCTGCACTTCTATTATAGAATTTACTCCTTAGAAAAACTGTCAAAAAAAGTATTAATGATTTCCCTTTTTTAATCCTAACAAGAGTTTAAATGTGAGACATTTTATCGGTTTTGTGAACAATAATATTTAAAATAATAAAATATACATGAAAGCTTGGATCCGATCCGTGCCGGAAGATATTCATCCAGAATTGGGTCAGCTGTTGAAAAGATTTATATCAAAAATTACTTCTTTCTTTCTCAAGTAAATCACTAAATAATGCTAATTTCATCTTAAGAAAAATGTTTTATGACTTTTCTGAGACATTTTGATGTTTTTTGATTTGTGCTGTGCATTGTTTGAGCGTCTCTGGCGTCATCATGGGACACTGATCAGAGCAGTAAATCTGATTAAACCGTTTATCTGCAATTCCCAGTTGTTTCTCTTTTTCTTTAGATTACATGCTATATACCATAAGCTTTACCATGGGAAAGGAAAACATAAAACTCAAATAGATTAAGATTTATGTTTAAATCCAAAGCTAATAGAAAGTTAGCTCCAGGAAGTAGCGTAGCATCTCATTTCCTGTATTGCAGAATCAGGGGCAGAAGAATAAAACAAAGCAGATTTAGAAATGTGGCGTGTTACATTTTCCACCTAGGGAAGCATACGTTAAAACCTTTAACTGCGATTACTCAAGTTTAGCTTACGCTGACTACGTTTTAGGAAGGGGAAAATTAAGATTTTATTCTTTTTAAGTAAAAAGTGAAAGAGGCGAGCAGAGAGCCATCGCGGCGCATTGGAACAAAATCGAGACTCCTGTGTTTTCCGACTGTGCACAAAAAGAGATCGGATAAAGGTAGCGCCATACGGCGCAAAGATTTAGGTTTTGGGTGTCAGGCTGTGACTACGTCTGAAAACTTTCCAAGGAACAGAAAATAGTAAAAAAATCTCATTCACAATGGGGTTAAACTTTCTCGTTTCTCTCCTCGTTGCTCCACTCGCTTATTAGCTGCACTGCCCCTACTATTCTGGGAGGGAGAGCTGCACCAAGCTTCCAGGGTTCCTGAAAAGATGGCTGCAGACTTCAATCAGGATACGTCACTGTCCGTCTATGCGCCCATGGCAGCTATAACCCGCCTCTACACTACAGTCGCGGGGCTGGCGTAGCGTAGCATAGCGTGATGTAGCAATGCAGCGTCATGTAGCATATAGCGTCATAGCAGCATAAGCGTCGCCATAGCGGCGTATGCGCCAGCATAGCATCACGTAGCGTAGCATACGTCGTGTAACGCATAGCGTCGTAGTAGCACCAGCGTAAGCGTCGCATAGCGTCCCCGTCGCCCGCGCATAGCGTCGCATAGCATAGCGTGCTGATACAGGAATATTCTGTTGTCCTCTAAATTAGCTAAACACTGAAATCTGAATTTATTTTATGTAAAGAAATCTAACGCTAAACGTACAGAAGAAACATGGAAGCAGTTCCTCCTACAACAATATTAATAAAAGTCAATTTTATTGATTTTATTCCCTTATTTTAACATGAATTTGACATAAAATCTATTTAATCCTTTCAATTAAACTCCAAAGAGGAAAAGAGGATTTTTATTTCAACTTAATGAATTGTATTTTTATTGAAAATGATAAAATGAAAGATTGTCTTTTTTTTACCAGATGAGAAAAATCAAATGAGAATAAAATGACTTAATAAAGCTGTAACCTGTAGGGAGGTTTTTATGATGCTGCTTCGTCAAACAGATCTGCAGCGTCGTTCTTCACCCAGGTGGTTATTTCCACATGAAGCCAAAGAAAAACACTTTTCCTGCTATTTATAGCATCAGATGAGACGCTTGAACAGAACTCAGCCACTGAAAACAGCAAAGACAGAAAAGTTGGAAGACAGGATATGTTGAACCTGTCTGTAAAATAAAAAAAAAATAAACAAATGAAACCTTTTTTTACCTTTCAGAGGCCAAAAAAAATCAACTCACAAAATCCTCCAAAGTTATTATTAGGATATTTAATAGAGGGGAGGGGGAAAATGTTCTATTAGGTTTGAGTTCAAAGAATTCTATTCAGTTTATTTCCTATAGCTCCAAATTCACATCATGTAATGTCTCCAGGTCACTTTCCAGTTCAACCAGATCATCCAGTCAGGTTGATTCAAAGTTTTCTATCTAAGGAAAACCAGCTGATTGCATCGACTCATTGACTCTTCAGCAATCCCTCACACTAAAAGCATGCTTGTAGACAGTGGAAGGAAAAACTCCCCTTTGAACAGGAAGAAGCCTCCAGCAGCAGAACCAGGCTCGGTGTGGCTGCCATCTGCTGAGGCCCACTGGGGTTCATGGAGACAGAAACAGACATAGAAAAGAAGCATAGATGCCAAAGGCAACTGTCATCCAGCCAGCTCCACAGAAGCGTCCGTGGAAACACACAGCCAGGCGAGGCGGAGCTCGGAGGCCAGCTCCCATGTCAGGAGGATGAGGAGAGGGCACATCCAGTTAGGTCACGAATCAGAGAAGCAGGACTACACTTTTGGGGAAAACAGGCCAAGCTCCAACATCTAGAAACAAAGCTGTTGATGGCATATTTCTCTCCAGGATGGACTGTGAATCGATCGATCTGATCTGGTTGATCTATAAGAGCAGCCTTTAAATGGCGCGTCGTGAATTGAAGCTGCGGTCATTAATCTCCAGATGATCTTATCAGGATCTCCAGGTGAGGTTTAGTGTAGAAATGTTTGCAGTAACTGAGTTGATCATCTGATGATGATTCTGATGTTTCTAGATGTTGGAAAAGGATCAAACCTTCAGCAGGTCTAGATTGTCGCGGCGTGGCGGAGCTTCCTGTTAGCTTCCAGCTCGTAACGGAGCTGATTAGTTTCCTCTTCACTGTGGATTAGCAGGGATTTGGTCCTCCTGGCTCCTGACTTCTCTATGGGCTTCATGCAGCAGAGAGGCCCCTCCCCCACCGTCGCCGTGGCTGCAGTCCGCGCCCCGACCCATTCAGCCTCAGGGGGAACGTCTCCTTCAGAGAAGTGAAGCTTAGCAGAGGAAATGTGGCGCTAGAGCATCTTGTTTTTTTCTTCCTTCTGGGATTTAAAGGTTTTCCTTAAATTCCCAGAGTGGGCGGAGCCTAACGACCCCACGGACAGAAAGCTGCGAGCTGTTCGCTCTGCAGGACGCGCTGCGCCTCTCCTGCTTTAACATCCAGACGGATTAGATTTCTCTGCTTGTGATTTACTGAATGATTAAAATATTAAAATAAGCATCAAATCAAAACAATCAGATCGATTTATCTAAACTTTAATATCTGGAACTGCTGCTAAATTACCTCATTCTTTCATCTTTTTATTGTTTGTGTTTTTAGAATTGATAAATTATTTTTCATTAATAATTAATAATTGTCTACATTTTTTTATAACAATATTTATTTTTCTGCTGCTATAAAATAAACTTTTAAATGAATAAATTCAGATTGTTTTACAATAAATTAGTTTAAATCAAATGAACTGATTTAAAGTATAAATTTCAGTGTCTAGTTTTAGTTTCCATAAACTTCAAAGAGTTTATTAAATAGTTTTATTGCAGTTTAACTTCGTCAGCAGCAGAATATTTATAATATAAAACATTAATCGATCGTAACCAACCTGCTTTTATTCAAATCTGGAAAAATATTTCAACTGTTTATAAAATGAGAAAAAATATAACAGATTTATAACATTTATTTAGATAAATCACATTAAGATTTATTTAGAAGGTGTTTATCTTTTTGTTTTTAATATTTTTCTGTTTAAATAAATACAAACCACCAAATGTGTTTTTTCTCTCATAATCGAGGCGACGATCGTCCAGCAGCAGGTGGGAGAGGGGCAGCAGAAAGCTCTGCTTCTTTTCTCAGCTTTTTGCAGCAGCTGCAGAAATTCAGCCATTTTTTTTTTTTTTTTTTGTGTTTCTGGAACTTTGCGCAGGTTGACCTTTGACCTTTGGGTCCAGCTGCTCTACTCTGAATCTAATTTACTTCTGGAAATACTTTCAAAATAAATGCCTCGTTAATCTCCAGCTTGATTTTTTTATATCATTTTTAAATTTTAATTAAATGTAATTTTTAAATCAGGTTCCTGTTTTGCTTCCAGGAGAAAAGGAGAATAATTCAGGTTATGTAACATCAATTATTTCCAAAGGCTTTCTGAAAACTAATATTCCTTTTTAAAACTGTTCAATCAAGATGAGCTTTTTATTCATTTATTTATTATATTTGTTTTTTTTCGGCCCCCTAACGACCAAATTAAAATACCGAGCATTTCTGTTCGGCCTCAGCAGAAAACAGGCAGTAAAAAACCAGCAGGAAACAAAAAATTTTCATTTAAAAACATCCTGATAAAATTCCTCCTGTTCCACAATCGGCTCTTTGTTAACTGGGAGCACTGGGAGCACTGGGAGAGGCTGTGGGTCATTTGGTCGTCCTTCATGTCTTCATATTGCAACATGTTGAAAGGCTGCAGCTCAGTGATGAAGATCATTTTACCCCAAAAGGAAAATATTTATATCGTAATGTGTTTAAATTTACAGCTGAAAACAATCATTAATTTGCGAAATCTATTAATCTGTTTGATTATTTTTTTCAATTAATAATCAGATAAATTAAAATCTTTTATAATCTTGGTATAATTCCTGCTCTAAGTGTCTCTGTGTCAGCTAAAGGCGCGTTTAAAAGCGTCTCAATTATTAACGATTATCGATTATTTTGAATAATCAATTAAAGGCCGATGAGTTGAGCTGCTGATTTTTCTGATGTGAACTGAGAGCAAAATCACAGCTGATCTTAAATCATCTATTTTAACTTGGTCTAAATCTCCTGTCTCGTTTATTTCGGGTGTTTTAGCAGAGAACGTCCGTCTGTCCGTCCGTCTGGAAGACAGAAGCTTTGGATGCGATTAGAAACTGAAACTGAACGTGAGATAAAAGCAGAGAGAGAAGATCTGTCCAATCAGGGTGGGGGGGAACTTTTAATCATATAGAAGATATGATGATAAATGTTATAGATATGATGATAGATGATATAGATGGTGGAGGTTGGATAGATGTTAAAAAAAGGAAAGTTATTTTATTGCTTTTGTTGTTTAATTCATTTTTATTTTGGTTTTTCTGTTGTTTCCTTTATAACCTCAGAAGGGAAAGAAAACTGATGTTTATCTATAATCTTCTTGATTTCAGTTGATTTTTATTTTTCTGCCAGAATCAGAAATACTTTAATAATCCCAGAAGGAAATTAATTTTGTTACAGTTTTATATAATGTATACACACATCCAACTATACTATATAATAAAGATAAAAAATAAGAATAAAAAGAGATAAAGTATAAACACATATAGCTCCAACTGTAATAGTAAATCTATGCAAAGACAAATTAAAAAAAAAAGCTTTTATGCGCTTCAGAAAATAAAATAAGCGTTTTCGAAGGAGGGGGAAATGGCGACATGCTAACACGCTAATGTGGTTTTATTGTCCTCAAAAGATGGCTGCGAGGGGGTGGGGGAGTTAACGTGCACTGCAGGGTAGAAATGAGGCGCTGCTTTCGCTGTCTGTCTGTCAGTGGCGTGTTTTTATTTAAAGATGATGGAGCTCCTGCCAGACCCCCCCCCCTTTCCTTCCCTGTTTTCTTTATTCAGGATGTTTCGTGTTTTAACCTGATGAGGTCATTAACCTAATATCTGGGTTTTATTTTAATAGAACCAAGCAGCTGATTGGCTGCTGCTCTGGTTTTGGTAGAAATCTAAACGGTTGCTTATTCTACATGTTTACATGTGTGAGACGGAGAGCACATCTGTGGCAGCAATTTCCTGTACTTTGTGTGTGTGGGGGTGTCTTTGTATGTGTGCCAAACGGGTCCAGCTGGCATCGGTTGGAGCTGAATCTGAGCCCCACCCCCCACACACACAGGCGACCACATTCCTGCTCTATACGCCTGTAATTATCAACCTCTTCTGCATCGACTACCATGTTGGCGAGCGTTCAACGGCGGTCTATACTCGCCTGATTCCAGCCCTGCAACACGCTTCATCCATTTCATCCGCACCGACAGCACCGCGTAATTGCACGCTAACTGCGCTTTGATATTTGGACTGGCTGCAGATTTTGGTGTTTTATCCAAAAAAGAAGGTAAAAATAGTGATGGCGGCGGCGTGCCGCTCAGAGGAGGGGAAGCTGGAGACGCGTTTCAGAAGTATCAGCTCATCAATCCTCCGTCTAAAGCCTCTGGGCGTCTGATGTTTGGGGTCCGTCCCATTCAGGATCGTACCGAGGCGGCCCTGAGAGCATAGATATAGAATATAGGAGCATTATGCAGCAGATCAATAAATCACCAACATGTAGCTATACTTTCATTTATAATACAATATTGGAGGATTTTAAGGGAAGGGATTTATTTTTGTAGCTGAATGAGTTTCTTTCGAAATAAAAGTCCAAAAAGTATTAATACACGAAGTATTTGCATACACTTTCCACCCGACCCACTTTATTAGGTACCCCATGCTTTAGTGCGCGGGTTGGACCCCTTTGCCTTCAGAACTGCATTCTCAATTGTTGGTGGCATAGATTCAACAAGGTGCTGGAAGCATTCCTCAGGGAGTTTGGTCCATATTGACATGATGGCATCACACAGTTGCCGCAGATTTGTCGGCTGCACATCCTTGATGCGAATCTCCCATTCCACCACATCCCAAAGATGCTCTATTAGATTGAGATCTGTGGTGACTGTGGAGGCCATTTGAGTACAGTGAACTCATTGTCATGTTCAAGGAACCCAGTCTATGAGATGATTCCAGCTTTATGACATGGCGCATTATCCTGCTGAAAGTAGCCATCAGAAGTTGGGTACATTGTGGTCATAAAGGGATGGACATGGTTAGCAACAATACTACTCCAGGTAGGCTGTGGCGTTGCAACGATGCTCAATTGGTACCAAGGGGCCCAAAAGAGTTCCAAGAAAATATTCCCCACACCATGACACCACCACCACCAGCCTGAACCGTTGATACAAGGCTTCAGGATGGATCCATGCTTTTCATGTTGTAGACGCCAAATTCTGACCCTACCATCCGAATGTCGCAGCAGAAATCGAGACTCATCAGACCAGGCAACGTTTTTCCAATCTTCTATTGTCCAATTTCCATGAGCTTGTGCAAATTGTAGCCTCAGTTTCCTGTTCTTAGCTGAAAGGAGTGGCACCCGGTGTGGTCTTCTGCTGCTGTAGCCCATCTGCCTCAAGAGTTCCGCATTACTGTGCATTCAGAGATGCTCTTCACCTGCCCACCGCCCCCAGTTTGTAACAGGTGGTTATTTGAGTCACTGTTGCCCCTTCTATCAGCTCAAACCAGTCTGGCCATTCTCCTCTGACCTCTGGCATCAACAAGGCATTTCCGCCCACAGAACTGCCGCTCACTGGATCATTTTTCTTTTTCGGACCATTCTCTGTAAACCCTAGAGATGGTTGTGCGTGAAAAATCCCAGTAGATCAGCAGTTTCTGAAATACTCAGGGCCAGCCCTTCTGGCACCAACAATCATACCACGTTCAAAGTCACTCCAAATCACCTTTCTGCACCATACTGATGCTCGCTTTGGAACTGCAGGAGATTGTCTTGACCATGTCTACGCACACAAATGCACTGAGTTGCCGCCATGTGATTGGCTGCTTAGAAATTAAAGATGTGCTTGAGGGCAGTTTGGATAGGTGGGGTACCTGTAAAAGTGGCGGTGAGTGTATATTTAATATATTGTGAGGTACAAAAAGGGATCAATGAGGTAGCATCTGTTAAAGTGCAGAATGCTACAAAGCATGCTATTAGCTAGCAATGCGTACGGGCGTTTGTTGTTAACCCGTTACTAAAAATATTATAAATCGTCCGCCTTGTTTTTAGGATGTTAAAACTTTGGGACGCCATCATTTCCCCCCAGAAACTTTGCTCAAATTTTCTAAAATTCACAAGCAGCAGCTGCTGGGGAAACTTTTAACTTTAGCTGCTGGGCCCGCCGCATCGACAATGAGAGAAGCTGATCTGGGAGCTGGCAGGGAGTCAGACGCAGCACTGCTGATGCAGAGCGCTATGATCACTCCTCTGAAACAGTTTATTAAAATGTAGAAACCTGTTTGGAAACAATGAATGGATGGAAATGATTAAACTCCTAACCAGCAGCAGCTGCACAGTTTTTCCTCTCAGCGTTCCGTTGCTGTTGTAATTCCAACAGCTCTAAAGTCTCAGGTGAAAAGCAGAGAGAAAAATCCCAGAAATAATCAGAGTCTCAGCTGCGAGGATTCTTGGAGGGTTGGCTATTTTCCGATTGGGTTTGTGACGAGTGACGGTTGCTTAGCAGGCCGACTAATGAGTCTCTGAAGACAAACACTCGTCCAGTGAGGCTCAGAAAAAACCAGCATTAACATTCTAAATAAAACGGATGGGTTTATAGATCTATGTTTTCCCTTCATCAGAGGGTTTCATGTCTGAACACTTTCAATATGGCGTCCGAGTGTTTGAGCTGAAACGTGTTTGTTTTCTGCTCTCCAGGCGGATCTTTTCTTTCCTCTGATCAGAGCAGCTTTGACTCAAATACATCAATCCTTCCTCTAAGCTACTTATGAGGAACTATTTTATTTCTCTTCTTCTCTATATTTTCATTTAGTTAAAAGTGAAGAAAATAATCTCTAACTTCTGTGAAACAAGCTGCATATTCCAGAAGATATCTGTACATTTTTAACAGCACCTGGTTCTAAGTTAGATTATAAGGTTGACCAGTCATCGATGGTTTCCAGTTAGGACTGGAACATGTTTAATGGTCAGACTGACGGTTCAGCATCTATCAGCCTGTTTTCCTGAATGAACTTCAGCTCAGAAGTTCCCGCTCTGTTCGGCAGATGTGATGTCAGAGCGGCCATGTTTGATGCAAACAACTGAAGCGTTGGATTCAAGACGGATTTGGTGAATAACTGGAAGCGACCGATGGAAACTTGTGCTGTAGTTCTGTGTTTTGGCCACAGGTGGCAGCATCATTAGAAAACTCCGTAATGCCTCTTTACGTTCAAAGAGTCATTTCTGACATTAACCCTTCAGTTTCCACAGAATGAACTTATAAGATTAAAGGACGTTCCTAATAAACTCCTGAAATCATCAGCTAGTTTTGATTAGCATCGGTCAGAATACCGTTTCCAAGGAAACCAAACCTGTTACTGTTGGACATTAAGCTGTAGGTCAGGACGGCACCTTCAGGCCTCATTAAGGGACCTTCAGCAGAATCAGAGGCTTCCTGTGAGACAGACCTCTACAGGAGGTCAGACACCAACATCCGGAACAGGAGATGCAGCAACGTTTCTTTTCTCTTTGGGATTAATGAAGAAGAAGTACAGATGGATAAATATTAATCTGTTCCTTAAAGTAATGAGTGATTTCCAGGAAGTAACCTGGAAGATTAAAAATTATCCAGTTAGTTATGGAAATAATTCAAGCTTTGAACTGGTCTTTGATCATTAAAACATAAAGGAGACACCAAAAGCAGGGCTCTCAATTAATAAACATCATGAAATAAAGATGATGCCAGTTTTATTTATTAATTTACTACATTATTTAAATACGAATTTCATATTAATTTGATTATACTTTCTTAATAAACATACAATTAAATTTTAAAATGCACAATTAAATAATAAAATGTTTCCATGAATAATTGAAAACCAATAATGTTTATTTATTAGATCATGAAATGTTATTTGAAAAATATATAATTTTTAAAATAAATTGAATGAATTTATAAGTATAGATAATGATAAAGTAATTATTTGTATATTTAGGGGGTCTGTTGTTATTTAATCATCATTCATGTTCTGGAAGAGAAACCAGAAGGTGGGAAAAGTCGTGGATATTTCTGTGTGGAAGAAGTGAATTCATCAGATCTGCAGGAAATCAATAAACTTCCTGTTTTTATTATAACTGCAGCTCCTCCTGCAGATCTGCAGTCATCAGATAAAATGAGAAAATGGCTAACTGTGCTTTTTTTTCCTCGTCTAGGTAAATCGGAGAGGAGTTCGTACTCGTACAGCAGGGAGTCCAACCCACACTGCCATCAGGTCAGTTCCACTTTAAAGGCTCTATGTATTCAGCCCCGCCTGCGGGCGGCTGCCTGGGCTGATTCTGGGCTGATAGCCGTGCTGCTAGCCAGGCTGCTAGCCGGGCGGCTACCTGGGCTTATATCTGGGCTGATAGCCGGGCGGCTACCTGTGCGGCTACCTGGGCTGATTTCTGGGCTGCTAGCCAAGCTGCTAGCCGGGCAGCTACCTGTGCAGCTACCTGGGCTTATATCTGGGCTGATAGCCGGGCGGCTAGCCGGGTAGCTGGCCCGGCGGCTACCTGTGCGGATAGCCGGGCGGCTACCTGGGCTTTATGCTGGTTCGCTGTGTGAAAGTTGGAGCGATCTGTTGCTACTATCTGGGTTTCAGGTTAATGGATGTGAAACGGTTTGTTTTTCTGTCCTGGATGACGATGATGATGACGATGATGATGATGATGATGATAATGATGATGATGATGATGATGATTTTCTACGATCGTTTTATCAGTAATTTAATGTGTAACTTGATGGAGATCAAAGAAAACTTTTACTGTAAAACCAAAATGTTTCAGGAAAAGTTTTTATTAAACGAATGTTTTTATTGTTAATTTCAGTCCCAATCAGTGGAGTTTATTTTACTGTAAATCAACGTTTTTATCTTTAATAACTTTTTATTCAGTCAGAATGACGACGTTAACCCCTTCATGGCCAAACCGTTTGATTGACATACGGGGCCTTCCCTCAGGATCCGTTATTAATCAGTTAATGTGAAGGGCCTTTGATAAGCTCCTGTTACCATGACAACTGGGTTAGAGTTAGGCCCCATTAGTAATTGGCCCCATTAGTCATGGGCCCCGTGTGTTGTGGGACCCCCGTGCCATGGGCCCCATGTGTTGTGGGGCCCCTGTGCCATGGGGCCCCGTGTGTTCTGGGGCCCCGTGTGTTGTGGGGCCCTTGTGTTGTGGGGCCCCTCTGTCGTGGGCCCCGTGTGTTGTGGGGCCCCCTGTTCCATGGGCCCCATGTGTTGTGGGGCCCTTGTGTTGTGGGGCCCTGTGTGTTGTGGGGCCCCGTGTGTTGTGGGGCCCTTGTGTTGTGGGGCCCCATGTGTTGTGGGGCCCCGTGTGTTGTGGGGCCCTGTGTGTTGTGGGGCCCCTGTTCCATGGGCCCCATGTGTTGTGGGGCCCGTGTGTTGTGGGGCCCTTGTGTTGTGGGGCCCCGTGTGTTGTGGGGCCCTTGTGTTGTGGGGCCCATGTGTTGTGGGGCCCTTGTGTTGTGGGGCCCATGTGTTGTGGGGCCCTTGTGTTGTGGGGCCCATGTGTTGTGGGGCCCTTGTGTTGTGGGGCCCCGTGTGCCCTGTAGCACTGCTTTGCTTTTGTCTTCATCGCCATTCTTTTAATATATTTTTACTACAGTAAACTGAAACCTCCACAGTTCTTAAAGTCTAGAATTCATAGTTCTATATAGAAACACGGCGTTGGATGAAGGATTTCCATCCCGGATTATTTCTGCTTTCGCGAACTTTATTTAAAATAGAGAAGAAACGTCTGTGATCCTCACTTAGAAGCAACATCTGGGAGAAAAAGAGCTTTAGAACTTTATGGTTTATTTATTATAACTTCCTAAACTAAATGGAATTAATTTTAAACATAAAGATCATTTTTTCCTGATCAGAGCAGCAGGTGTTATCAGCGCTTTGGTAAAAGCTTTGTGTCATTTCTCATGGAAGCTAAAGATCTGCTGATAATTAAGACGTACAGATGCTGGTTACATTCTGGAAGCGTAGCTCTACTTTGATGGCCTCCAATTTAGAAAACGCATCAGATTTATTCCAGCTGTTAGAAATGTTCTGCCTGATGTTTGTGGATTTCTATTGATTTTCTCAGCAGCAGATAATAATTATAGATGTTATGCTAAAAGGTGTTCACTTTATGATGAATAAATGAAATGAATTCATCAGATCTTCTGCATTTCAAAAGGTTTGAGATGAAAGCTGACGGATAATTAGATCTGCTCTCACTAAATACACGGTGGTACTTTTAAAACTCTACAGAAGGTTGGTGAGATAACTAAACCTTTATCTGAGATAATCTAGTTTCAATATCTATAAACCCTTGAAAACATAGTGACTGAAAACGGAAAGTACTTGTTTATTTCTAGAAGTAGCTTCTTTGTTGTTTTAAGGTAAATAAGCATCAGTCTCTTAGAAAGCAGAAACATGTAGAACTTTAGAGAAAGTTACTAGAAAGCAATCAGTGAGTTTTAGAAGAGAGTATTTAGTAAAAATTAGGAAATAAAATCAAATGGTGGCGCTGAACTTTACATCAGTATCATTTTATGTCTGGAAGGTCGGGTGAAGCGGAACCCAGTCACTGTGTACCATCGTGCATGGAGAGTGCAGCTGAAGGTGCATGAGATGCGGCTGAGAATGCGCTGAGAGGTGCGCTGAAGAGGAGTGCAGCTGAAGATACGCTGATGCGGCTGAGTGTGCGCTGAAGGTACGCTGAAGGAATGCGCTGAGAGTACACACTGAAGGTGCAGCTGAGAGTACGCTGAAGGTACGCTGAGAGGTACGCTGA
>JAGKQL010000065.1:7734136-7751158 GCA_018398635.1 Cyprinodon brontotheroides | reverse complement strand
ATGTGCTGCTTACCTGTGCAAAGAAAGAAACAACGAAAAGAAAAATGTCTGGAGGACTTCAGTGTTGAGGAAGAGCATGAGTTCTTTGCCGAGCTGAATGCGACTTTCATCTGGTTTGGTCTGCCGCGTTTCCTCGAGGCTCGTTGGACGAGGCAGTATGGAAGTGACCTGCGTTTTTTGTGGACACATGGACCTTTCTGCCTCGGCGAGTATATAGACCTCCATTATTTGAATGTCAGCAGACAGCAAAGAAGCCTCCCAGATCTCCAGATGCATTTTGAGATATCAAAAAAGTACTCCAGAGTGGTGTTCAGCATGGGGGTGAGTAGAAAATGAAGGCTAATCATGTTTTTGGGTGTACTTATTCCTTTAAACAATCCACCCTTTGGATAAGAAGAAGACAAAAGGTTTCCTCAAATGGACAATTGGACAGACAGACAGATGGTCTTCAGATGGGTGATTGTGACTCTAGAAAACTGAAAGAATTTGGCCTCCTGGGTCCAAATGCTCTGAGTGTTCAGCAACCTGTGCTGCTTGTGTGGTTCCCTTATCCTGGTCCACCTTAATGGGAGCGTGGAGATGTTCCTCACAAAGCTAACTGGTACCCAGCTGCTCATAGAGGCCATATTAACTAAGACAGATTACCAGAGAGAGCGAGGGAGACGGAAAGGAGGGGGGGGATATGATGAAGATGAAGAAGGAAGGAGGACGGACGCTGAGAGGAAGACCGCTGGAATCACATGACACATAAAAATGAATGCATGTAGAGACAAACAGGAAGTCACCTCCAGGATGGATGGATGACGGCGTCGACAAACCCCGCCTTCCCTGCGTCTCCTCCATCCCTCCCGCTCCACCCTCTGTCCTCGTGCGACCGCAGAAGCTAATGCTCACGTGTCATCAATTTCCAACGTCGCAGCCATGAGAGACGCGAGGAAGGAGGGAGGCAGGAAGGAGTCATTAATTACCAGGAAGTGCTGGCGAGGCAGCGGCACACCTGTACAGCATCTTCGCTCCAGCTGACACACACGCTCCTCAGGGAGTCGGGCCCGGAGGCGGCCTCCTCACCGAGAGAACCGGCGCCGTCTGGGAAGCTGGACCAGGGGATGGAGAGAGAGCGCAGACCCGCTTCACCACTAAACTCCATCAGGTTCAGAACCCTGGACTCCTGGACTGATGAGGAAAAAACTTTAATCTATTCGGGTTTTATTCCTGGGGAAAAATGTTAAAACAGGAACAATTAGTGAGGAAGAAAAAATACCAGAAATGTTTTCAACCTGTAAACCTGTCATGGTTGCCCGCTGCTGGGCAGGTCTGCTAATGCTAATAGATCCTGCATTCCATGTCAGAGGATGAAGTTAGTCACAGTCAGAGAAACAGGACTACACTGGAAAACAGGCCAAGCTCCAACATCTAGAAACAAAGGTGTTGATGGCAGCAGCACAGCTGATATTTCTCTCCAGGATGGAGTCACAGCCAAACAGGAACAGACCAGATGAAGCTACTATGAGAGAAAAGCAGAGAGAGCAGAACGTTAGAGATTGAACTAACAGATTCTGCAGAGTGGGAGAATAGAGATAGAATGAAGCAGAATGATGAAAAAGGGGTCCCTATGTCCTCCAGCAGTCTAAGCCTATAGCAGCAGAACCATAGATCAAAAAGGAAAGTTTTAAGCCTAGCCTTAAAAGTAGGAGCCATTGGTTCAGATTCACCTTCTTCCACCTGTTTGCTGTGTTTCTTAGGAGGTTTGTGAAGCAGGACTTTAAACCGGGGCCTCTGAGGCTTGGGTTTAAATCCCACAGGAAGGGCGACTCTCAGGGGCACTGGTTGTGGATTTTAATCAGGAAGTGATGCAGTCATCCTCCCACTGGACGCACTTCTGCTCTTTCACATAAAATGCTTGTATAAAGTGAGTAAACGTGTTAAAGTGTCCAACAGGCGGGAGCTGCTGGTTCTCATGTTAAACCATGGAGACGTAAAGGTAGCGAGATGCAGATGGACGTCCTCCTATTTCTGCAGCTTGCCTAGTTGCCGTGGAAACCTGGCTGGATGCTTGAGTTCTCTGAGGAAAAAAAAGAAAGCGAGGCGACCAAAACCAGCGAGACCCTTTTTGTTTTAGTGGGAACCTGATGGCGGGCGCACACTGCAGCCCAGCGGGGCGGCTGGAACCGGGGGCCTTTGTGTCTGACTCCCTCTCAGGGTGCGGGACTGACTTTGCTTAAGACAAGGGCCCCTTTGTTTTAAGGCTGTGGGGCCGCGGCCGGCCCTTTAATTGCTCTACTTAGGCGCTGCTTAGCATGAGAAAAGTCGGCCCGGCCCGCAGAGCGCTGCCAACTTTTGTTTTCAGCAGACAGAACAGGTTCGCTGATGAGAATTCAGATCAGGAGGAAAGAGTAAAAGCAAACCCCCCCTCACACACACACACACACACACACCCGGAGTCTGAACACGCCTCAATCACGCCACACGCTAATTACTCAACAAGGAGCTGGGAAAAAATACACGTGATCTCAGGGAGGACGGAGACGCAGCTTCTTTTCCTCCAACAAACTTTCTTTGAATAAAAATGATCCGTCTCCCTGAATCGGCCCAGACGCCACCTGTTGCTGCAGGAATCACCGATGGGGGCTTGAGTCGCTGCTTAGCTTAACAGAGGAAGGAGATGATCTGAGGTCAGCATCTTCCACGCTGAGGAACATGGAGGGGGCGCTCTCATGGAGGTCACAGCTGGCAGCGCTCAGGTAGGATCCGCCTGGAATCGATGCTCCTCCTTCCTCCAGGTCTCATTCCTGGAGTCGCCTTGAAATGAACAGGAAAACCAGGAATGATGGGAACCAATCATAGAAACTAGCTGTAAAGATATTTAATAAAAAAGGTTTTATTTAAACACGGTCTTCATCATCAAACCAGCGCCAAATAAACGTCTAAGAATCACAGCATAGATCTTTATCAATGCTGTGAAAAGAAGAACTGAAGTAGAGGAAAACATGTGAAAGTAAAGCAAACCCATTCGTCATTTAATTTCAGCTTCTTCCTCTTAAACGTTTCTCACACTCAGATGATTCTAGATGTTCAAACTTCATTTATAAACTCTGCAGGCGATGAATATTAACCTGTACCAGAGATCAGCTGTTAGGCAGGGTGGGGGCTGTGTCATGCTGTGGGACTGTTCTTTCATATGTTTGATCCTTCACTGAACTTTGTGCTTTGTTCTTTTTTTGATCTATGAAATGAGTTAAAGTGAGGCTGGTTGTAAACCAAGGAGGTGGCTGCATCATGCTGCGGGACCTCTGGTCCACAGGACTTAACAATAACTGGTTTCCTTAGATAGAAAACTTTGAATCAATCTGACTGGATGATCTGGTGAACTGGAAAGTGACCTGAGATGACATGATGTGAATTGGAGCTATAGAAATAGACTGAATAGAAGTTAATAGAATTAACTAGTAGATGTTGGACTCATCGTTAGTGGGTGGATGATTATATTTGAGGATCTGTTGTGTCCTGGAAAAAGGAAACGGTTCTAATTAATAGAAGCTCGTTCTTGATGAAACAATCTGCAGCTTCAGCATCTAGTGCTTTTAGATCTAGGTTTTGACCCATTTTGTTCTGAATGATGTTCTGAGGTTCTTCAGGATGACTGAGAAAAGTCCGTCTGGATTAATTAGGTCTCCGTCTGTTTCTCTTCCATGTTCTGCTGGTTCCAGCAGCCGGTTCTGGGCGGGGAGCTGGGTCTGGGGAGCCCCAGCGCCGCGTCGCCCACCAAGCCCGCGGGTCAGTACTACCAGCACTACGGCGCCAACCCGCGGAGGAGAGCGCTGCCCATGGAGCCCATGGGTGAGGAGACGTCTGCTTCCTTCCTGCTGCTGATCCATTTGATTTCATGGATTTCTGATCCAATCAGATCATCGTTTATATAAATAATAATCAGGTTTATCAAACACGGATTTATTTGTTCATCTGGTATTAATCAACATTTAGTTGAATTCTTTATTAGATTAGCAATAATACTAATAGATGAAAAAATTATCTTTTATTAAAGAATAATATTTTCTTTTATTTATTGAATTATTTTCGTTTTAAATTATATCATAATTTGGTGAATAATTGTTTATGATTAGCTTTAGAATTTAAACCTGATTTAAAATCTTTTTCTAGTTTGAATTAAGTTTATTGTAGTTAAAGCCTCAAATGTTTTTTTATTCAGTTTCAATAAAATGAATCTCTCAAAAATATTAGATTGAAAAAATTTTCTTTTTTCATAAATAGCTGCCCTTTAAATAATATATATATATTTTTTAATGCAGCCTGTTCCAGTTTAAGGGGTTAAAGGTCACATTTGCCTCCTCTGTAGCCAATCAGGGAGCTGCGGTCATGGTGGCGTTTATCCTGGGCGTGAAGCCGGGCTGAGGCGATGATGCTCAGCCTTCAGCTTCAACCTTCAGCCCCCTGAATTAATGGCAGCGTCTCCTTGAGAGAAACCCTGAGCGCCGCCCGGCCTTTTCCTGCTCTCAAAGCTTCCTTTGTAAACATGGTGACGGCGGCGGGAAAAGAGGCGCTACAATAAAAGCTGATTGTCTTGTTTTTATTTCTCTTCTCTTCCAGAGGTCCACACTAAAAAGGTGCGGAAGGTCCCTCCCGGCTTGCCGTCCTCGGTAAGTGATGCGTTCATGTGGTTTTTGTTCTGAGCAGAAAAAGGTGCTGATGTTGTTTCCCTGCTGGGTTTCCGTAGCGACAAGGTGACGCGTTTCTCTCTGAGCTGCTTTAATGCTGGAATTTAAGGTGTTTTATAAATTATAACTAAATATAAAATAACAAAATCAGAGCCGTCTGATGTTTAATGAGGAGATTTATGATTTATTTATCAGGAACATTTATATTGAACAAGTTTAAAACTACGGGAAGATTTAATGATTTTAGTTAAAATATTCAGAGATAAGCTCCTTTATTTCCTTCTTCATTTTAAACATAATTCCTTTTTTTTATTGTTTTTTCCTTTTCTTTTTTATCCATTATTTCTTTTTTTAATGATTTTTATCTTTTATTTAAGATAGTATTTTACTGTGCCACTTCCTACTACTTTCTTTTTCTATTTTCCTCGTTTTTTAAAATATAGTTTTAGTATTTCACAGTTTTACGATAAATTCAATTAGCTTAAAACATTTTTAAGTCATTTAAGGGTTTAATTTTTTTTGTTTTACAGTTTTAAGTATTTTTAGTATTTTACACATTTTGTTTGTCACAGTTTTTTTTATTTAATGCAGCCATTTTGTTTTACTCTAATTTCCTGATATCTCTTTTATTATCATTTTTTACAGTCTTTATAGTCGGTAATACTTTCTACGGTTGATATTTTATTTATTTATTTATTATAGTTAATTAGAGGTTAGTCCTTCTGATTTTCTATGGAAGTTTAGAAAAGGTTTTCCTGTTTTTTTTTCCGGGTCTTTTCCTGGTGCTTTCTTGTTTTTTCCTGCTGTTTTCCGGGTGCTTTCTTGTTTTTTCCTGCTGTTTTCCGGGTGTTTTCCTGGTCTTTTCCTGCTGTTTTCCGGGTGTTTTCCTGGTCTTTTCCTGCTGTTTTCCTGGTGTTTTCCTGGTCTTTTCCGGGTGTTTTCCTGGTGTTTTCCTGTCTTTGAATCCAGTAGTTTTTGTGTCAGATGTCGATGGGATCTCCTGATGGTTGCTCTTCGGCTGAGCCATCCTCAGCTGCGGCTCGGAGGCCTGAAGCTCGGCCAACGTTCCGATGTTGCTGCCGCAGCAGCTGCTGCTTGGCTTTTGTTTCGGGGTTTTAGCCTCGATGTTTTCCTGCTCTGCGGCTTTAACTGCAGTTTGTTTTTTTTTATTCTTAAACGTCAGATTAAACATTTCCTCCTAAAGTTGGTGAATGCTGGTTTTCCCTGTTATTGGATTTTGGGAGCGTTCCTAGTTAACGGCAACGCCTAAGGCCGGCTGGAATTGCTTCGGGAGTGGAGGCCATCATGTTCTTCTGCTCTCCCTCCCTGGAGAAGGGGAGGAAGAGGAGGGCAGAGAGATGAAGAGTGTGGATCCAGCTGTTTAGGAGGCAAAACAGGAAATCAATACGACCTTCAATGACCTTCAGACATGGAGCTGTAAACTAAAGCTTGATTGGAAGGACGATGGATTTCTGTAAAATGGTGACCAGCATCGTTACCGCCGCTGCTCAGCAGACTGAGCATGTGCAGAAACTCTTCCTCCTCTTCCTCCTCCTCTCTGCTCGGCTGCAGCTTTGCTCGGTTTTGGGTCGAGGTTTGTTCCAGGTTCCAGGTTCTGCTCACGGCTGGAAGGAGCAGCGGGCGCGTGAGGAGCTCTGGTTCTGATCCGCTGCCCGTTGGCGGGAGCCGCCGCCGTGCAGGGGAGCAGAAAATAAAGATGGTGGCTGGGTTCTGTAGAACCGGCGTTTCTGTTCTGCTTGGTTGGTTTTTTTCTAGAAGCTGTAAACTTTGTAAAGAGGAAGTTTGAGCTCCGGCTGTGTTTTAGTTCTCAGTCTTTTATGGAGGGAAATCATCCAAACTTTCCTTCTGTGACCCGATGATTTGAAACTGAAACAGATAATCGGCTTTATTAATCTGAGATAATCCCAGAAAAACAGACTTTAATCTCTCAGCTGACCCAGACTGAAGCTGCTTGGATCATGAGAAGAACTCCATCATCAGCATCAGGCTGGGCAGCATCTCCACAGCATGATGCTGCCACTGCCGTGCCTGCAGTTCTAAACGATCAATCTGATCTTTGACCAGATCTGCGTCTCACTCCTGTTTCCTTCATTTAAAGAACGTTTTCTAAACTGTGACACAGCGTCTCCTCAGCTTGGTGCAGTCTAGCTAGTTACTGCTAGCATTGGCTATGCTCAATGAGTGTTGTTAGCATTTAACATGCTAACTTTTAGTAACGTAGCTGTCGCTAGCTGATCCGTACCGTCAGTGTTTTAAATTAAAGCATGCTAACCAACATGGTAACAATGACTTTGCTAAAGTTCTATTCCTCGTCTGATGTCATCTTCATATTGCGCCGTGTTTCCCTGTATTTGATTGTCTTCTTTAGATTTTCAATTAAATTAAGACATAAAAACAAACACAGTTGTAATTATTTACAATCAAAAACAAAAAAAGTGCTGCTGGAAGTAGGTCAGAGGTCGCAGTTCCAGGGATATCTGATGGAGACGAGTGATACGACAGAAAGATGTGAACTCATTTATTCTGTCATTATCAACATTTTACACAATCTAGATTAGTTTTTAAAATTAGTGACAGAAATAAGTAATTTAAGTCTTTTTTATAAAGTGCCGGGTAGTGACAGTAGGGTAAGCAGTGTTAGCTGTTAGCATTCATTATATTAGCTGTCCACATTGGCCATGTTAGCTGTTAGCATTCACTATATTAGCTGTCCACATTGGCCATGTTAGCTGTTAGCATTCATTATATTAGCTGTCAACTTTGACCATGTTAGCTGTTAGCATTCACTATATTAGCTGTCCACATTGGCCATGTTAGCTGTTAGCATTCACTATATTAGCTGTTCACATTGACCATGTTAGCTGTTAGCATTCACTATATTAGCTGTCCACATTGGCCATGTTAGCTGTTAGCATTCACTATATTAGCTGTTCACATTGACCATGTTAGCTGTTAGCATTCACTATATTAGCTGTTCACATTGGCCATGTTAGCTGTTAGCATTCACTATATTAGCTGTCCACATTGACCATGTTAGCTGTTAGCATTCACTATATTAGCTGTCCACATTGGCCATGTTAGCTGTTAGCAGCATTCACTATATTAGCTGTCCACATTGACCATGTCAACTTTTAGCATTCACTATATTAGCTGTCCACATTGACCATGTCAGCTGTTAGCATTCACTATATTAGCTGTCCACATTGACTATGTTAGCTTATATGCATTGGCTACGTTAGGTTTTAGCATTTTTAATGTTCGCTGTCAGCATTGGCTGTTAGCTGTTGGCATTTATTATATTAGCTATTAGCGTTAGCTGTTAGTATTGGCTATGTTAGCTGTTAGCATTCACTATATTAGCTGTCCACATTGACCATGTTAGCTGTTAGCATTCACTATATTCACATTAACCATGTTAGCTGTTAGCATTCACTATATTAGCTGTCCACATTGGCCATGTTAGCTGTTAGCATTCACTATATTAGCTGTCCACATTGACTGTTAGCTTGTATGCATTGGCTACATTAGGTTTTAGCATTTTTAATGTTCGCTGTCAGCATTGGCTGTTAGTTGTTGGCATTTATTATATTAGCTATTAGCATTGGCTGTTAGCCGTTAGTATTGGCTATGTTAGCTGTTTTAACTGTTAGTGATGCTAATCTTTTAATGGTTTTCTACCATTTTGAAGTTTTTTAGTCCATCTTCCTTCCTTCTTGTATTTTTTGTGACTTTTTTTGGGCCTAAATATTCATGTTAATGAAAGCAGAGTTTTAGTTTGTGAGAAAAAAAGAAAACACTTCTTTAGCAGATGTTCTATTTTACGCTTCATTTAATAACTAGAATCTTTGGTGGCGTTAGTTTGGGTATAAATGGTTTGCATTCAGAGGATGGTGCCTTTATGTTCGCCCTGAAGGTCTTTATTGGACATTTATTCTCCTCAGATTAGATTTTATTTTGAACTTCTGACTCTGCTCTCGTCGTCCTCTTCAGCCTCTCAGCGGTTTTCAACACGCCTCTTTGCTGCAGAACTTTACGCACCTGTTTCTATTGTTTATCTGTTAGGTAACCCCCATCACACTCTGTTATTTAGTCACATTAACAGAAAAAGCACAAACATTTTTTTTCTGCACATCTTTTCCATTTGCATGATTACACACAAGTGTTATTAAAGTTGTTTTCCTCATTGTTGTGTTGCCCTCCCATATGCTCCATTTAAGGGGAAAACTCTTGTCTATTTTCTCTCATCTCTGTTTCACATCAACCGCAGACAAAATGGCTCTTTTTCTTTTAATTAATTCATTTCTGTCTCTTTTTTCTCCTCTCCCTATGCTGCAAGTTTGTTATTGTTGTTTCTCAAATTTAGTTTGCTGAGCTGATGATTTACTTTGAGAAACAATTAAACGTCACTTGAGAGGAGAGCGTGGGACGTCTTTGTAATCAAAAGAAAATTAGGCATCAGTTGCTAACATTAGCAGGTTGCGGCGTGCCGCCTTACTGTTGTTGTTTCGTTGCTTTTTTTCCCTTCAGATATCATTGTTTCGGTTAATTTGTGGTCTGCGCTGCTAAAGTCTGCGGCTCCTCCTCAGAGCTTTGCAAACGTCCACCGAATGATGGAGGAAACACAGACATATATGTCAGCATTAGCACCAAAAATCAGCCCTAATGAAAGCATAGAAATGAAGCCATTAAAGCGAAGCCAGATAATCGGATTAATTGCATCAGGTGGCCTCGAACTGTGATGATCATTTTCATTCATTTGTTGCTTTTGCATAAAATCAAACACATAATTACGCAGTAATGACTTCGGACCTGCGCAGGGTTTGATATAATGAACTAGAGTTTAAAATATAAAAAATGTTTCGCAGGCATTTACAGTCAGACTTTTATTTCTTTTAGTCATTTAGCTTTTAGACAGTAAATTCAAACCATTTATAAACTAAACAAAAAGGAATTTTGACCAAATCGTTAAATTCTTCTGCTTTGACAAAATTCAAAGTAGTTGAAATAAATTAGCGTTCATAGTTTTGGTCGATGAAAACTAAAATAATCATAAAATGATCCGTTTTCTCGCTGTGTGGTTTCAAACTCCCCCCCCGTTTTCAGCCTGTCCTCCAGAGTCTCTGTGGAAAAGCAACATGTCTGAGATCCAGAGCGGCCCTCGGGTCTGCAGATCCTCCCCTGCCCTCCCTCCCCCTCTCCCCTCCCTCCCTCTCCCTCTCTCCCTCCCTCCCCCTCTCTCTCTCCTCTCTCTCTCTCCCTCCCTCCCTCTCTCCGCCTCAGATGTGGTTTTGTTTAAAGTCGACAGCGTTAATTAAATTAAGCCAGGTCTTGCAGAAGGCGCAGTAGGAGAGCCGGCGGTCCCCGGCGGGCCGTGGGTGGAGGGAGGGAGGGATCAGGGCCTGGGGGCGCTGGGTGCAGAGATGTGGTTTGGTGAACCATATTGCCTCCTACAGGTAACCTCTGGGACTGCAGGAAGTGTGTGTTGATGGTTTTCTCAGCCCAGCTGCAGGCCGGACGCCACGCTGTGGAGATGCATGCTGGGAGTTTTCCTCCCATTCAGCCTCCTGACCCGCAGCCAGGTCCGCTACTGATGCTGGGCGATAAGAGCCGATTCTTCCTCTCTGCCTGGCAGAGGAAACAGGAAAAGCTTTTCAGCTCACCTTAATGTGGCTTCCTGTTATTGGAAGGTTCCACTCAGCCTGACGGCTGGAAGCTTCTGCACATTTATTAATAATAAAAATAAACACATATTTCATCGTTTATCATCAGTTTAGATGAAAAAATTCACCTTTAAGTCATTACAGGTTCAGAAATTTATTCTTTCTTTACTTAATATTGATTTTATACAACATTTATTTATAACATTTTGAGAAAGTGATACAATAAATACTTTTGAGTACAATCAGAAAAATAAAATATTTATCATTTATTTTTGATAAATTCCCAAAACTAATTAATTTGAACAAAAACTAAAAACTACAAATTCAATAATTGTAACTTAAAATGTGTACATTATTAAATTTTGACTGAAGATAGAAATAATAATAATATAGCAATAATTATAGAAAGTAAAGAAAATTATAGTAGTGCTTAAAAAATAAAGGAAAAATATTATTTTTTTGCCCGAAGAAAAACAAAAGAATCTAAATGTATCCAACAGCAATGATATAGGAGTTAAAAATTGCACACATTTGACATTTATAAAATTATGTGTTTTGGATATTCTTTATATTAAATATGACTCTTTTGAAATAGATAGAATTAAAAAGACAAAGAAGTAGATTTATAATCCTCGGTTGAATGTGAGCGAGGCTGTAGGGTGAGGCGGTGCAGCGGCGTTCATGGTTGTGCGTTAGCGTGCAGCTGATATTAGCCGGCCTTGGCAAAGGATGAACTGAGAGTGCAGAGCGTCTGGCTGCAGGACAGAGCGTCGCGCGCTGCAGGCAGAGCATCCGCTTCGCAGGACAGAGCGTCCGCCCTGCAGTAGGGCAGAGCGGCCCGCCGCTGCAGGACAGAAGCGGCCCGCTGGCTGCAGGGCAGAGCGGCCTCGCTGCAGCGCGCAGAGCGCCCGGGCGCTGCAGCGCAGAGCGTCCGGCTGCAGGACAGAGCATCCGCTGCAGGGCAGAGCATCCGGCTGCAGGGCAGAGCGTCCGGCTGCAGGACAGAGCGTCCGGCTGCAGGACAGAGCGTCCGGCTGCAGGGCAGAGCATCCGGCTGCAGCGCCAGCCGCCCGCTGCAGGACAGAGCGTCCGGCTGCAGGACAGAGCCGCTCTGGCTGCAGGGCAGAGCATCCGGCTGCAGCGCAGAGCGCTCTGGCTGGTTGCAGGAACGCCCGGCAGCATCCGCTGCAGGAGCAGAGCGTCCCGCTGCAGGGCAGAGCATCCCGCCTGCAGGACAGAGCGCCCGCTGCAGGACAGAGCGCCCGCCTGCTGCAGGACAGAGCGTCTCGGCTGCAGGACAGAGCGCTGCAGCTGCAGGGCAGAGCCGCCCGCTGCAGGACAGAGCCGTCTGGCTGCAGGGGCAGAGCGTCCTGCTGTAGGGCTGTCAGCCGCCCGCTGCAGGACAGAGCGCCCGGCTGCAGGGCAGAGCGCCGTCTGGCTGCAGGACAGAAGCGTGCCTCGCTGCAGGACAGAGCGTCTGGCTGCAGGGTAGAGATGCCTCGTTTGCAGGATGGACAGAGCGCGTCCGCCTGCAGGACAGAGCGTCGCCCCAGGTTGCAGGACAGAGCTGCGTCCGCTGCAGGATGCAGCGTCCGCTGCAGGACAGAGCGTCCGGCTCTGCAGTGGACAGAGCGCCCGCCTGCAGCGCCAGACCTCCAGAGTTTGAACATTGCAGCTAATTTATAGCAGAGCTAAAGCTGAGCTCCTCTCCTCTGATGACATCAACACATTTAAACATTTAAAGCAGGAAGTGGACAGCTAGCAGACGCTAACAAAGCTGGATTGGGGGTGAAGCTGCGTTAATGTTTATACAGAGGAGCGGTGAAAACGGTTCAGCCAGGAATGACCTCATGCTTCACACACAGGCGGCCGGACAGCTGCGTCTGCAGCCTCTGACTCATTTCTCATGAAAATCCTCCTCAGAAGATGGAAAACATGGAAAACATGGAAAAATTCCCTCTGAGCTGCTTTCAAACATTTAAGCCTTAAAGAAACGGCAGGAATAACGAAACGCTGGAACACGTTGCTGTGTTGCTTTCTAATGTTAGCCTCTCAGCGGTTTCCTTGGCTTCGTCCCCAAAACGTCCCACACTGCTTCGCCGCAGCCGCCATTTTGTGTCAGATGGGAAGCTGGCTAATTGAATTACAAGGCATGGCTTTGTGAGCGTCGGGGTGAATCATTTGCACCACAGCTCTGTGCAGAAGCTCAATGTTTAAAAGGTTATTTTTATTACAAAGTTAAACACAAATTCACCCTAAAGATTTTAAAGTCTGTCAAAAACAAACATTTCAACTTTAAACTCTCAGTTTTTTACAGTTTCTGTTTCCTGACACCTGTTTTCCTATAAACACCTAATCAGGCTACTGTTAGCTTTGCTAAACCATCACTAATGATTTATTTTAGCGCTGCTCTGATCCTCACTGCCTCTGTGCGCCATGTTTCTATCATTTCAACATTTTGCTGCACTTTATGAATCAAATCTTTAACTGCTAAGCTGCTCATTTTCTGTATAAATGAAACACAGAGAGTTTATACAAAACAAAAATAAAATAAAAGTTATGCTAACCTTTTAGCCATTGCTAATGACCATATAGCTATAGAAATAAACTGAATTATTTAAAGTGGGACAGAATATCCAGCAAATTTACTTTTTTTAGAGCAGCTGTTTAAAATCACAATAAAATGTGAAAAACTAAAAGTAATTTGGAGGAAACGCCGTTAAGGCTTCAGGTCGTCCGTCCCTTCATGGTTATTGGATTAATTTGGTCTGATGGGTATGCTGGTCTGATGGTCTGATGGGTATGCTAGTCTGATGGGTATGCTGGTCTGATGGGTATGCTGGTCTGACAGGGTATGCTGGTCTGATGGGGTATGCTGGTCTGATGGGTATGCTGGTCTGACAGGGTATGCTGGTCTGATGGGGTATGCTGGTCTGATGGGTATGCTGGTCTGATGGGTATGCTGGTCTGATGGGTATGCTGGTCTGATGGGGTATGCTGGTCTGATGGGTATGCTGGTCTGATGGGTGCTGCCGGATATGCTGGTCTGATGGGTATGCTGGTCTGATAGGGTATACTGATGGTCATGCTGGTCTGATGGGGGTATTTAGCTGGGTCTGATAATCACAGTATGCTGGTCTGATGGGGTATGCTGGTCTGATGAGGTATGCTGGTCTGATGCAGTATGCTGGTCTGCTGCTGGTCTGATGGGGTATGCTGGGTCTGATGGGGTATGCTGGTCTGATGGGTATGCTGGTCTGATGCTGGTCTGGATGGGTAAGCTGATGGGTATGCTGGTCTGATGGGTATGCTGGTCTGATATGGCTCACTGGGTATGCTGGTCTGATGGGTATCTGGATGGGTATGCTAGTCTGATGGGTATGCTGGTCTGACAGGGTATGCTGGTCTGATCTAGTGGTATGCTGGTCCAGATAAGGGTATAGTATTAGTCTGATAGGTATACTGGTCTGATTGGGTATGCTAATCACGATAGGGAAGCTGGTCTGATGGGTATGCTGGTCTGATAAGGGTATGCTGAGGTCTGATGGGGCGTGCTGGTCCTACGGGTATAGCTGGTCTGATGGGTATGCTGGTCTGATGGTAGTATGCTAGGTCTGCTGGGTGTATTGGATGGGTGCGCCAGTCTCGATGGGTAGCGCCACCGAAGGGTATGCTAGTCTGATGGGTGATGGTCTGACCGCATATGCTGGTCTGATGGGTATGTTGGTCTGATGGTGTGCTGGTCTGACGGGTATGCTGGTCTGATGGGTATGCTGGTCTGATGGGTATGCTGGTCTGATGGGTATGCTGGTCTGATGGGGCAGGCTGCTACGGGTATGCTGGTCTGACAGAACAGCTGCTGTTAGAATCCATTTGGCTGAATTTGGCTAAGCTAAATAAAACTTTTTAGTTCAGTAGTCCACAAACTCTCAGCAGCCGGATGAAAGCCGGAAGCCAGAAGGCAAATGTGCTTCTGCGGAGCTCTGTTAAAACTTTATTATACCGCTGCCAAGTTCCACCTCCCTAACTGGGAAGTTGTTGTTTTTCCCTGTATTTTATAGGTTTGTATCAGAGTAATGATCTTATAACCAATAACTAGAACAGAGTTGAAGTTTCTGACTGGAGCTGAAACTGGGAGGACGGTGACTGAGGAGCATTTCCGTCCCTTTAGAGGCATCTTATAAGGATGGAGGACGTTAATGACGCTGTGTTTATGTATAAAGACTGGAAATAGGTTCTGACCCAAATCCTAAACGCTGAATTCAAGGGATTCTGCAACTGGCCTGAGTCTATGGAGGGATATTTCTGCCACAATAAATTCAAATATTTTCAGTGCAATGTTAGAGTCCGGTTCGTAAAGCTAATTTTTGTGTGTGCAACATTTAAGAACAGTTTGAAAAACAAGTTTTATTTGTGAACAACATGTGCAACATGTTTATTTGTGAGTGATAAGATTTGTTTGTGTGAAACATGCTTTATTTGGCAGAAAAATCCCTGTTTGCATAGAAACGTCTTCGCCTTCATGCTACAGAAAGCTAAGCTAAAGCTATCCACTCACCCTGCCTTTCATCTGGTAGAGTCAAACATTTGTCCCAATAATCCATCAATAATCCATCAGCTCTGATCAGATCTTTTTAAATATCTTTTAAATTCTCAACACAACATTAACAAGAACAGCTACGATTCTATAAAAACACTGTTACTAGATCTGGCTACAATAGCTGAACCAGGTCTAGATTCTCTCTCATGTCTGCTCATCTAAAGAAAATAAAATACTTGATTTTAAGGACTCTGCTCTCTTAAAGCCGCATCAGTTAATAAGGCCGGATGATTTGGTTCACTATTCAAATTAATCAATTTCCTCCAAACGAGTGAAGAAATTAATTCTAGTAAAAAGTAAAAATTCTATCAGATTAAAGGTTCAGTTTTATTCCACCCTGACTGCATCCAATCACTGACTTTAAAGGGATGAGCAGGCAGATATTGACTTTTCAGCAATCCTCACACTAAGCATGCTTGTAGCTGACAGTGGAGAGGAAAAACCCTTGAACAGGAAGAAACCCTCCAGCAGAACCAGGGCTCAGTGTGATGCCATCTGCTGAGGAAGCCCACTGTGTCTTCAAGGAGACAGAAGCAGACATAGAAAAGTAACATAGAATCTCCTGATCTATAAATATGTTCTATGATAGAAAAGCTAAAAGTGTTAGGTCCATATGATGCTCTGTCAGGGAAAGAAAGAGTTAAAAAAGATGAACTTTGATCCAGTTTTTCATGTCAGAGGATGAATGAGAGAAGATCCAGTTAGTCCCAGCAGAAGCTGAGACCGTAGTTACAGGAGAGAAACAGAATAAACACTGGAAAACAGGCCAAGCTCCAACATCTAGAAACAAAGGTGTTGATGGCAGCAGCACAGCTGATATTTCTCCAGGATGGAGTCACAGTCAACAGGAACAGAATTTACGAAGCACTAGCAGAGAAAAGTAAGAGAGAGCAGAACGCGAGATTGAACTAACAGATTCTGCAGAGTGGGAGAATAGGGATAGAATGAATGATGAAAAGTAATCCCATGTCCTCCAGCAGTCTAAGCCTATAGCAGTTCAAATGAGAACAGACCAACCAACGGAAACAGCTGAAGGATGGATTAATGCCCCGCGCCTACTTTTATCTCACTGTGATCACTATTATAAAGTTACTCTAATCTACAAAGTGTTTCTCTACTAACTGAGATATTGTAGTTTTCTATTCTGCAATAATTGAGAATCAGTTTGTGACCTGAGCGCAGACCAACAGTTGGATCCTCCTCTCAGAGGAGCGCGCTATGCTAAGTACTGCATCGCAGCGCATTTAAGGCTCCACCTCCTCCCCTGCCTCTGCCTCCCCTCCTCCTCTCCCCTCCCCTCCTCTTCCCCTCTCTCTTTTCCTCCTCACCACCTCCCTCTGCTCACACACTCCTCCTCCCTCCTCCTCCTCGCACTGGGAGGTTCTGAGAACTTTTTAGCTTTTCGCTAGCCCCCCGCCGAACAGTTTCCCTCCAATTTGTTTCCTTCCTGGAAATGTTCCGTTTGTTAGGTTGAACAGAAAATCACAGAAAAATCACCATAAGGGCTGCTTTGCATTTTTAATTAAGAAACTAACATATGAATATATTTGCATATTATTGAGTTGCAGATTAAATCACGCATACATAATTAGCGTGCAGCAGCGCTCTTCTCATCTTTGCCTGCACAGTGCTTACTGGCTTTTTGTTTTTTTTTATATTTTTTGGCAAGCTGCGGTTCTGATGGATGCCAGACACACAATAACAGGCAGACACACCTTCTGACACTCGCCTGAGAAACACTCCAGCAGAACCTCTTCAAACACTCTGTCAGCTTCGCTCTGACTGTCAGTTTGGAAAATTAGCGTCTGATTTCAGGATGGAGGCCTCGTCAGGGTTCTGATTATAGGAGAAAGAACCCACCGAGCAACCATTGACTGAAAGACGACAAGATTTACATCCAAACTACGACTGTTTTTGGTTGAAAAGTGAAAAGACGTCTAAAACATTCATAGAAATATATTGGTGTGATAAATTAGTATATATTTGACTGGTTTTTGGTAGAGAAAACTCCAGCAGCCGCCACTGGTTTGATTTCTAAATTTCTGTGAGAAGTTTGCATGTTCTCCCG